>PVHX01006301.1:0-102231 GCA_004024805.1 Geosciurus inauris | reverse complement strand
AAGCGCTGTACCGCTGAGCTACAATCCCAGCCCCCTGCCCTCACTTTTGAGGGTAGCATTTAAACATATGAATTTGAGGAGGACACAAATGGTGAGGCCATAACAGAAACCCTACTTCATTTTCTAGAAGTACATTAAAATCCCATAAGGAATGCCTGCCTTCCTTTGAGCTCATGTACCCTTTCCTGCTATGTGGTTGGATGAGGTCCACAGACTTGGCGTAACACAAACTACATGGAAGGCCAGCGCCTAGGACCTAGTGGATGCTCATTGTGTGTATGTGTATATACGCTCATACTTAGCAGTTTTATGTCAGCTGTGTATGTATATTTTATGTATATATAGTTTTTGTTGTTTTTTCTGAGACATCTGGCAGTAGATTGCAGATACGACACATTGCTCCTAAGTAATTTCGCATGCTTCTCCTAAGAACATTTTCCTACGTAATTATTGCCATTATCAAACATGGATATTAATAAGATCTGATACCTATACTCAGATTTTTCCTATTATTCCAAAAACTGTGTTTTAGAGCCAGCTTCTATTATGGTTTGGTGTGGTTTTTAGGATTTTTAAAGGAAGAGCCACCCATCACATTTGGTGGTTAGGTCTCACTTAACTCAGTATTTGTTGGATGAACCTACCCACCTTCCTGGGAAGAGCAAGGAAGCCACCCTTCTCTTACTTTGACCCAAGAGTTTTAGAGTTGGAATAGATGCTGCCAGATGTTTGAAGAAGATGTTTGGGGGCTGGAATGCCAGGTGCCATCACCTAGGAAAGCAGCTTTGCCTTCAGTGTAGCTTGAATGCTACACTCTCCTTCTCTTTGCTCTCTCTGCCCTCTCCCAGGCCTCCTCTGAAGAGGAAGGAGGTTTGATCCCAGGGTATAATTACCCGTAGGGAGAACTGCCAAAGCCCGATTTGGTCGCTGTGTGTGGTCGCCAAGCTGCTGGGAGGAGCACCTACCTAGAGTAGGCAGCAGCTGGGTGGCTAGAGTGACTCTCCTTTCACCGGAAGTGGTGAGCATCACCTTCCTCTGCCAGCATTCCCCTTGCTGTGCTATAACTGAAGAGTTCTCTAACCCTGAGCCTTCTGCTGCTACTCTCCAGGCCTAAAGGAAAAGACCACCAGTCTGTGGCTCTCTTCTGAGAAGGGAAAGGATGTTTCATAAGGAATGCTCCATGCACTAAGGAGCAGAACCTGGGAGCCCAAAGGTTCCTCAGGCATAGGCTGGTCTTAAATGAATTGAATCATCGTAGATGCCCTGTCATGTTAAAGATCTTACAGCAGATTGTTTGAAAATAAGGTAGAAACATTCATTATTCCTCAAGCCCTGTGATTAATTTCCTTCCTAACAGAAAGATTTCTGAGATTGGCCATGTCCTTCCCAGTCGAGAGTTAAGAGCAGAGTTATAAGGGTAACAAGTGTGAGAGAGAAGGGAAAAGACATTCCCCAGCTCTCAGTTGTTGGTGGGACACAAGGGCCTCAGAGAAGCCTGGAGGTGCAGTTGTGCTTACCTTGACCAGGGCCCCAGGCAGAGGTCATGTGCCAGCAAGGCCTAAGATTCTGTGGAGGAGACAGAGTGGTTGAGTCAGAACGAGGTGAGTGCACTGGTGAGTGCAAGACAGACTGGTAGGAAATCATCCTTTTAACGTGGTTCTATCCAACAGATCTTACTGCCTCTCCTTTTTTGTTTGTTTGTTTTGTTTTGGTACTGGCAAATGAACCCAGGGATACTTGACCACTGAGTCATGTCCCAAGCCCTTTTTTTTTTTAGACAGGGTCTTTGTACGTTGCTTAGGGCCTCCCTAAATTGCTGATGCTGGCTTCGAACTTCTGATCCTCCTATCCGAGCCTCCTGAGTCACTGGGATTATAGGTGTGCACCACCACTCCTGGCTTGTAGAAACTGTGTCTCTTTAGAAACAAGAACCAGCCAGGACTTTCTCCCTAATGATTGTCCCCAGAGCCAAAGCAGGCACTTGTCCAATATGCTCCAGGATAATCAGCATAGAATATTTCAGGCAGCTGGTCATGTTGGGAATACAAGAATGTGGCATGGTATGGTAGGTACTGGCCTCCTCTGTCCCTAACCAGCTATGCCCAGACCAGCCCTTGCCCCTCTGTGAAGGAAAAGGGAAAGCAAACATGACCAAGCAGTTTGTTCCAGCTCTGCCATACCAAGGCTTTTTTTTTTTTTTTTTTTTTTTTAAATACTGGGGATTGAAACCTGGAATACTTTACCACTGAGCTATATCTGCAGCCCTTTTTATTTTTTATTTTCAGTCAAGGTCTCACAAAGTTGCTTAGGGCCTTGTTAAGTTGCTAAAGCTGGCCTCGAATGTGGTGATCCTCCTGCCTCAGCCTCCCAAGTTACTGGGATTAAAAATGTGTGTGCCATCGCACCCTACCCAAGGCTTTCCCCCCCACCCCCAAGGCTTTTTGAGAAGAGTTTTCTCCTAAAAGTTGCTATCATAAAACTTTTTGTCTTCAGTGAACTGGTTTTTCTGAATATTCTTTGGGAAATTGAAGGACAGACGTAGGTCTTCAAAAATAACTAAGTCTGGAGACTTGGAAACATTCAAATATACACATTTTCACACATTTATGAGTCTAAGCCCTCTGAGAAGCAGCCATGATAATAGGACTGACTCCTATTATCATGTCCCATGATAATAGGACTGACTCCAGGAGCCTTGGACAGGTGCCTGACACAAGGCAGATGCTTCTTTTGTAGCAGCTGGCACTCTCCTGCTGCTCTTCCTCTTAACCACCATCCCTTCCTGAGCACCACTCCATGCCCTATTCCCTGCACTCACCACTCACTGCTGGGGAAATGGAAGCGTCCCCTCTGCTGCTCCTTTTGGAGCTTACCACACACGTCCTCATAGCTCCCTGAGACAAAACCAGTGTCACCAGTGAACCCTTCAAATGCCCTGAAGCAAAACAGTTCCGCCACCCCTGCACATTTTTAATTGGTGCATTATAGTTGTATATATTGATGGAATCTGTTATTACATAGTTGTATATGCACACAATGCAACAATACAGTTTGGCCAGTATCATTTTCCAGTACTTGCCCCCTCCCTCCATACCTCCCACCTCTTAGTTCCTTTCCTCTGCTGATCTCCCTTTGATTTTTAGGATCCACCCCAACCTTTGTTTTTCCTTTTTCTTCTGTAACTTCTGTGTATGAGAGAAAACATATAACCCTTAACCTTCTATAGTTGACTTATTTTACTTAACCTGTTAGGTTTTCTAA
This sequence comes from Geosciurus inauris, assembly GCA_004024805.1. Taxonomy (NCBI): domain Eukaryota; kingdom Metazoa; phylum Chordata; class Mammalia; order Rodentia; family Sciuridae; genus Geosciurus; species Geosciurus inauris. The sequence continues at coordinate 98,970 of PVHX01006301.1, read as the reverse complement.
GAATTTCACATCTTGAAGTTTTGGAAGATTGTCAGTGAAACCAATGGGAAATGCCAAGCTATGAATTGAAGTGCATTAAGTCTGTCCTTAGGAAGACAGTAAATAGATTTTTTAACTTATCTTGGTCTCAGCCCTTAGCTACCTCATCTTCCCTGAGTTCTCTGTCCATGTTTTCTAGGACTGCAGACCCTAATAATAGGGGTTTTTCTGACCCTTCTGGTGTCCCCTGGGGGGACCTGCACCTCCTTTCTTGCTCTGATTGTCTGCTCCATTAAGGAGTACAGCCAAGTCCCTGACTGATTCCCAGCAACATGAAAGTGGTGGGCTGATGGAACCTTGACTGCTCCTTTCCAGATCCATACTCACTTCCAGGTTGCAGGAAAGGAAGGCACTTGCACATAAGAGAGTCCTAAGAAGGCACCAGATGCAGTTCATAAAGATAGGTTGGCTCAGCCAGGCCTGGTGGTGCATGCCTGTAATCACAGCTGTTCAGGAGGCTGAGACAGGACTGCAAGTTCAAAGCCAACCTCAGCAACTTAGCAAGGCCCTAAGCAATTCAGTGAGACCCTGTCTCAAAATAAAAAACAAAAAGGGCTAGAGATGTGGTAAAGTTCCCTTGGGTTCAATCCCTGGTACCAAAAAAAAAAAAAAAAAAAAAATGGAGAGAGGGAAAGAGGTTGGCTCCGCTGGCACAAGTGGCTGAGTAAGCTGTCTTACCTTGCATGGCTCTTTAAACTCTACATTCTAACCTGAGGGTAACCCATGTCCCCAGTTCAAATCCAGTGTTGAAAGACCCATTGAGGCCAGTCTGAACATCCTCACTCATCATTGCTGGAATCAAGGGAACGTGGTAAAGTAACACCAGCCTCATAATGAGACCAGAGGAGGTAGACACCTGGACTGTGAGGGCCACTGCATCTCAGTGTGGCTGGGAAGCGGGGCTGCCTTCCAAGGCCCTATTTCTTTATACTCCACTTTATGAGAAAAGACCAAGACTTCTCAAAAACACAAGTGTAGGTCACGTTTCTTCAGTCCTATGAAGAACATGTGACATGGTGGTATCTAATGGCAGTGAAGATGGAGGGCAGTAGAGAAAAGTGTGCAGTTTTCCAGGAGCACAGGGATTGTGGGCACTAAGTCCTGAAAGAAAACATTTTTCTCTTTATGTTAGATTTGTTCACATGATCTGTTAAACAAATTCATAGGTAGAGTACTCATGGTTGCAATGGTTTGTCTAATTACCTCTGTGCAGCCAAACCATATGCTCCAGGGAGCAATTCCCAGCTGCCCTACAGAGCTCCTGAGCACCTTCTCAGATGAAGGTGGCATGAGACTACAACTCAAGCTTTCCCGGCACTGCCACTGTGCTGCCTCCTGCTCTCCCACCATTAAGGCTCTGCTCTCCTCTGTGATTCTGTGTAACATAATCCCCCTGATTAGGAAGGGTCCAGGTGTGTAATGCCAGACAACATTGCAAGTTCTTGTGAGCAGAAGTAAGTGCAGACTACAGAGCTCCTTGCTTATTAATAAAGTCAAAATAAACTTCCAAAGAAAAGAAAAATAGGTAGTCTCTCTTAAGGGAAACCAGAACATCACTAATTTAGGGGTATTCCCTCCCAGTGTTCTAGAGTTCCTTCATTTCTTCAACCCACATGTACACCTCATGATGCCTCTAGTCATGTCTTCCAGAAGCTCAGGATCCGGTGGGGAGTGGAGCACACAATTAGTAAATAATGTCCAAGCCAGCTTCCTGTAGGCCAGGTGATAGGTTAAACATAGATAGGGATCATTGTCCTTTTTCATTAAAACTGGCAGGTTAACTGACCTGTCTTAAGCCCCACAGCTAGTGGGTTGCAGTCAGCATTTAAACTCAGGCCTGCTGGCTCCTAAACCCTGTCTTACATACTCTTCTTTGTTGCTTCAATATAAACCTTCCTATGTCATGAGGAAGGCAAGTGTCCTATCTGGTAAAGGGTCCCGTCCATAACGGTCTCCATGAGACCCAGGTTGTCCTAAGTGCTGGTCTTCAGCTCCCCGCTCTCTGCCAGCTTCTCACAGTGAGTGATTTTTCCCAGACCACCAAATGCTGTCAGCCTCTGAGGGAGAGACCCTTCTGGGCCTGTGCGCAGGAGGCATTCCCTCCACTGGAAGCCTTTCATAGATAGGAGGACAAGCTAGGCCACTGCAGAGCTTAGTTGTCACCTTCAGCCACCTGCCTGCCATCCAGCAACCATCAGCATCTTAGGTTTCTTTGTTCTTTTGCAGGGATTTCTTCCAGAAAACAAATTCAATCATACCCTGGCTGAGCCTGTTCTTCGAGATGCAGGTCCCCGCAGGAGAGGGAGACGGCCCCGGAGTGAACTCCTGAAAGCTCCCGCCATTGTAGCAGACTCTCCCTCCGGAATGGGGCCACTGTTCATGAACGGGTTGATTGCAGGGATGGACCTGGTGGGATTGCAGAATGTGAGGAATATGCCAGGCATCCCTCTCACTGGGCTGGTAGGCTTCCCAGCTGGCTTTGCCACCATGCCTACAGGTGAAGAGGTCAAGAGCACCCTGAGCATGCTGCCCATGATGCTGCCGGGAATGGCCGCAGTGCCCCAGATGTTCGGTGTTGGAGGACTCCTCAACACACCTATGGCAACTACTTGCACATCCCCTGCTCCAGCATCTCTCTCAAGCACAACGAAAAGTGGCACATTAGCCACTGAAAAGACTGCAGAGGACAAGCCAAGCAGCCATGATGTAAAAACTGACATGGTAGCTGAAGACAAACCTGGTCCTAGTCCATTTTCTGATCAGTCTGAACCTGCAATAACTGCTAGTAGTCCTGTGGCTTTCAACCCTTTTCTCATCCCAGGAGTGTCTCCTGGACTCGTCTACCCATCTATGTTTCTCTCCCCAGGCATGGGCATGGCTTTGCCAGCCATGCAGCAGGCCAGACACTCTGAAATAGTCGGTCTAGAGAGCCAGAAGAGAAAGAAGAAGAAAACAAAAGGGGACACCCCGAACCCCAACCCAGAGCCTGCTCCTGGGTGTGAAAGGGAACCAGGCAGCGATCAGAACTACGCCGAGTCCAGTGCCCCTTTGCCCCCAGAGAGAGAACACGTGGCACAGGCTGGGGAAGGGGGACTCAAAGACTCCAGCAACGACACCAATTAGAACTTTTTCATTTAAGAAATTATTGTGACTTGTAAGTTTCTTATCCCATAAAGGTTTGTTACTTCCCTCACTTCACCTTCATAAGACCTGTGTTTCCATAAGTAATATGACCTACCTAATTTCCTGTCTGAAAACTATGGTAACAGGTGTTTATAGTTGCAGGGTCTTGCCACTTCGTTAGGTAAGTGTTGTCTACCTAGTCTAGGAGGCACAGTTCTCATTCTGTTCTCCAGTTGTTCATTCCAGCAAGCGTAGTTAATACAGTACTTGGTGACACGCCCTATCCCCTTCTTGTCCAAGTTTCCCACTTATCTGAGGAAAAAAATGGAAAAAGAAAGCTGTCTAGAGATTTACCATTGAAAGGTTGAAGAACAGAGACAAAGAGGAGCTCTCTTTTCCATGAGCTAGGTCGAATAGGAAGAACCTAACGAGGAAACCAAAAAGCACAGGAAAAGGAAGTGCTGGTGCGTATTTTTTAGTTAAAATGTGTCCCTATTTTATCATGATTACTAAGTAGCATAGTCCGAAATGTACAACTAATGGCTGAAACTGCACACATTGATTTCTTTATAAAAAACAAAAACCTTACTGTTAGTAATTTCCCCCTTTATTGTTTTTCGGACACCTGCAGCAAGAAGAAATACTGGCTGACTAGGCATTATTTTAGGTATACATACTGCCCCTCTCCCCAGTTAAAAGATAATTCTGAGAAAGCTTCAGATACCTTGAGTCACTGCCAGCAGTGGAGAGCTGGGCTCAAACTCCACAGAGCCACACGCTGCTGCACAGTGCATGATTCGCACCCTGCTGTCCTCTCAGCTTCCCAAGAACTTCTGTAGCCACTAATTTGCCTCTGTGTTTAAAGAATCCTGATGGAGTTTTGTTTCCTTCACCAAGAATAAGGCTTTCAGAGCCTGCAAGAAGGTGGTTTGCTCAACAATTGCTAGGGTCTGTTGTCAGGGTTATTTAAGGTTGTCATTTAAGGTGTACCGCCCGTTATGCTACAACTGTGAAGTTTTTTCCCCTCTCCATTATTACTTTACTCTGTTTATATCTTACAGTTGGACCCAGATTTCAAATTATCAGTTAGCCAAGACTGTGGCACGCCAGCAGTGTTCTCCTTCCTCAGCTTCTCCGGTTTTAAGAACTGAGCAGGGAGAACCCACCCCAGCAGCTCTTCCTGCTTTTGTTCGCCTCCCCACTCCTGCCGCATCCCCCCTGGGCTCCTCCTCCACGGACAGCTCGCGGCTCAGCACTCTGGGGGCACAGGGCTCACAGGGTTGTAAAAATACTGCAAGTGTTACTAGTACCAGTTTCACTTTTTGTTGTCACAATTTACTGTGTTTTTTACTGTTTCTGTTACAGTTTTGCTAATTTATCAGAAGGTCCAAAAGTTTGACATAACTATTTCAGTTTGCATTATTTATTTATGATGCTTTTGTCATTGTCTTTTATACATTTGGGATTATAAATTATGTAAATGTTAAAATGAGCATCTCAAAGAAGTCTGTTAAATCGTGACTGAAAAAAATGAATCAGATGTATTTTCAAAAAGTGGAGTCCCAGTTTTATGAATCAGAGATATAAACTAGAAATACTATAACTGATCCTATAAGAAGAAAGAATCTGATAATTGAATAAATCCTATTTAATGGCATTCTTGTAGTGTAGATGGTCTATAATGCTGACAACAGATTTCTTAGAAATGCTGTTCTCTCTATTTAACTAACATTTTGTTCAGTTTTGCCTCCAGTGGAAGCAGAAAGGGTTTTTTCAGCTGTTAAATCCTAAAAATCAATATAATTTATTTATGTAAAAAGAAATCACTCAATCAATATATTTTTGAACCTTTTAAGTACTAATTTTCTTTTTATCAAGTAGAAAAAAATGTATTTGCCCTAAATCCTTAAAATACAAATGCTATAAAAATTCCTGTATCTTGAAAGCCTTACTGCAAATGAGTATTATAGACACCCAGCAGAGTCTGGTTTTCTTTGTTGTCCTCGTGTTGTTGTTTTGTATGGAAAAGCTGCTTTCCCCAGGTTCCACTTACACGTCCAGTAGGTCCCAGGGTCCACGTGGATCTGAAGTAAGAACTCACCACAGCATGCGCTATCCTTTCTTGTAGCTTATCAAACCTGTATGTTAACTCTCGGGTGTTCAGGCTTCTGTTTGACTGCTATTGTGACCCTGTTTGCGAAATGAAACTGACACTCTGGATTATTTGCTCTGTAAAGCATAAGTGCTTCTTATGATTACTTTGACGTTTCAAAGAGCAAAAGCCAAATTTAAACTCTCTTCAGCAAACTTGAGCCTTTTCATCTAATTCCATGTCACTCACAGCCATAATTTTCCTTGATCATTCTTCATCCCATGTCTTACACAATAAATTGTCTGTGGTCTTGATCCTGGATTTAAAAAAAAAGTTTAAAAGTCAAATTTGTATTTGAGAAATTCAGTGGCACTTGGGTGTCTCTTGCTGCCTGGGCATTTTATGGGTGCATCATATGCACATGAACAATCTTACTGTCTTTCCTAGGTGCCTAATTCATGCTGGCTATCCTTTTGAGGGCTTGTTGACTGTCCATTCATGGGGGCTGGCCTGACCTCTCTTTTGAACTACCAAAGCACCAAGTTAGAATATGCCGTGGAAGGAAGTTGATAGCAGAGCTCCCTGCTCCCAGACCCAGGCCTGGAAGTGCTCAGCTGATGCCTTGCCAGTGGCACTACCTTAAACCCCATACCAGAAGTAACCCCAAACCGCACACCTGGAACTTCTGAGGGAACTATACTTCGGTGGGTTGGAGCAGGTCCTAAGACACAGGAACACCTCAGTAACTGGAGTAACTGGAGGCTTTTTGAGAATTTTGTTTTCCTTGGCTTTGGGAAGCACGGCTCCTCAGCCCCAGAAGGGCCGTGTGGGGCATTGTGAGTGAGAACTACTGGAAAGCACTGAAGCCCTGTTGAGACTGAGCAAGTGCTTACCCAGCCTCGTGCGTCTTGTTGGGTCCCTACCAGGTACCAACAGATGGGTGCACAACTGGCCTGAAGGACAGGTGGGGTGTAGAGTGAAGCCTTAGGGTCCTCTGCTACCACTGAGCAAGTGAAGTATTATCACAGGCAACAGATCTCTAATGGAGACTTAGGAAACCCTCTAAGATGAAGTAGTGAAGAATCTTGGTTTTGTTCTTTGTCTTAAACCTGTCACAGTAGATCTGCCTCCTTGTGTGAGGGCACAGTTGGGCCGGTACACTGGTGGAGTGTTCTGTGTGTTTGCCATAAGTGACCTCATTCTGTCTTCATGGCATTAGGAGAGCTGGGTAGAGGAAGACTGCATCTCATCTGCCCAGCAAAAACCAACAGAGGCTGCCAAGGCTATCATCTGCCACAGAGCAGAACAGGAGCTAGACCCCATGGTCGCATTAGTGGGAAGAGACAGCACTCCAGTTCTGGCTTTTATGATACCGGTCTGGGACCTCTCTACCTCAGAGACCAGAACTGAGTGAAGAAATTGCATTTAGGAAATTTGACAGTGGGAAAAACAGATCACTTAAAGTGTCACGCCCTCTGGAAAACTTTATGCTTGATTCAGTTACACATTAAAAGCAAGAATTATTTTCATTTGTGGTCTAGAAACCCCAGAAGATTTACTTCTTAAGTCAGACTGGAACTTGCCCAGCCCGGTGATAAGGTTATGGTTCTTGCTCTGTGTTCACTGCTCCTGTAGCCCCAGCCCCTAAGGTCCAGGAATTCAGTGGCCACCATGTTCACAAGGTATCTGTGGGATGAGATGGGAAATGAAAGGATCAGTTGGGCACTGACTCCTACCAAGATATTCCATGAGTTCAGTATGGAAATGGAAACAGGATGGCTTGATGGGTTGGTGCTGCTTAAAGAGCCTTGATGTCTTAAGTTCTGGTTCAGCCCAAGCCCAGGAGTGCAAAGAGGAGCTAGGATAAGGAGAAGGAAAGGGGAGTAGAGACACAGCTTCCCAGGAGAAGAGGGAGCTAGAGAACTGCATGGTTGGTGCCTAGTCTACAGGTCCCTCCAGACCTCCACAAGCATGAGCTCATCCCAACTCTCCCCAAATGAGGACCCAGCTCAGGTAAGGTGATCACCTGCCTTTAGTGGCACAACCCCTACCTCCTTCCAAGTTTGTTTCCTAAATGGGGACAGTTATAATTGGTACCTAACGGGTTGGTGGTGGTGATTGAAATGATCAATGTCAAATGCTTAACACCACCTGTTCTATTTCAAGTTTTTATCTTTACTGCTTTTGAATAGCCACTGAGGGAGGAATGCCAGCCCCACTTGATGGAAAGAGGGAAATCAAGGCTATCTGGAACTCGAATGAAAACCAGGTATTTTGTATTCTAATCTATGGTGACCACACACATTGACGAAGCACTTTCTGAGCGTGGGTTTTGTTCAGAGGGCTTTATGGCCATCTTCCCCATCCCCCCAATGACTCTTTGTTGTTACTGCCATGTGTATGAGAGGGCTATGGTTCAGGCTAAATAACTGGTCCAGTCGTCCAGCTGGTCAGTGGCAGAGCTGGGCTTTGAGCACCCTGGACTGATTGTAGAGCCTATTAACCGACCAACAGAAGCCTCGGTGGGGACAGGCTTCCCTCCACACTGCACCAGCAGAAAGTAGCTTTAAACTTACCAGGGGCATGTTCTCACACATGGCTGCCAGCCTCTGAGGCAAAAGCGTGTTAGCTAACTCAGAAAAAGTGCTTCCTTCCCATCCATCCCTGCTATGCTGCCCTTGTGAAGCTTCTTGGTTAGCCTAGGGATATCTTTGAAAGGGATGGTGCCATAGCTCACTCCTCTAGACCCCAGCAGGACCCTGTGCCTCTCAGGGCAGCTGAGCCACATGCATACTAAAGGTTGCCAGAGCACTGCATGGTTGGTGGCTAGTCTGTAGGTCCCTCCAGACCTCCACAAGCATGAGCTCATCCCAACTCTTCCCAGATGAGGGCCCAACTAGTGAGTCGAAAAGCGAGAATCCCGAGACAGGTCTGATTCCAAAATGTAGTGTCCTTGTTCTGAACTTGGCCTTGTACACAGAGCCAGAGACCCCACATAGCTTGCTTGCTTGCTTGCTTGCTTGCTTTTTTTTGTACTGGTCAGAGGCACTCGACCACTGAGCCACATCCCCAGCCCTATTTTGTGTTTTATGTAGAGATAGGGTCTCACTGAGTTGCTTAGCGCCTCGCCATTGCTGAGGCTGGCTTTGAACCCGTGATTCTCCTGTCTCAGCCTCCCTAAGTGCTGGGATTGGGATTACAGGCTTGCGCCACCACACCCGGCTCCCACATAGCTTTCTATAGTAGAGCCAGCAAACTGTGGCCCACAAGCTAAAAATGGACTTTACATTTATAAATTAGGGGAAAATCAAAAAAGAACATTTTATGAATAGGAAAATGATATCAAGTTTAAATTTCAGTGACCATAAATCTTTATTGGCACACAGTCACATTCATTCCTTCATGGATCATCTATGGCTTTTATGCTGCAACAGCAGTTGTCACAGAGCCCCATGGCCTGCAAAGCCGAAAATATTTACCACCTGGCCCCTGACAGGGAGTTTACTGACCTGTCCCACAACATCGATTTTATTCATAGATTCAGCACAAAAACTAAATAATTTTACATTAACTCACACATGGTTTTGGAGAAACATGAAGTTACACAGGAGAAAGTAAGATTCACATCTACTTTGAAGGTAAAACAGACTTAAAAGCAATGATGGACTTAGGAGGGTTTCTTAAAGGTCTGCCCACAAGCCTCCAGGGCACCCTTTCACTTTGGAAGAAAAATTGGAGCTGCAATAACCTGCCCTGCCCTCTCCACCTCAGCCGTGTTTGTGAGCCACAAGAAGGGAACCATAGGACAGGGTTGAAGATGCTGGCAAGAGAAAGGAAGGTCCTTTTTTTTTTTAGAAAGAGGACCCAAAAAGCACAGGAAGAAAAGTCAGGGGGACACAGGGAAGAGACCAGCAGGCAAACCAACCATGGCTTGAGAAGAAGGCTGAGAGAGAGTCCTCAGTGGGTGGATGTGGGCTGGCGTACCTACAGAGTGGACCACAGGGTGACCTGGCAGGAAGACAGGCCTGGTGGATGAGCCTGACAGTGGCCATGTTGCCAGCTGGAGCTCAAGCATCAGGAAGGCCAGATGAAGGAACAGTCCAAGAAAGCGGGGGACTCCAGCCCACATCAGGTGCCTGGCTCAGGCTGACTGGAAGCCAGGTCCAAGGCAGCAGAGCTCAGAAGAAGACCAGGGAGCACAAGCGAGAGTCTTCAGAGGTAAGAGCAGGCCCATCTCACCCCTCCCACAACCTGTGGCCAAGGACAGCAAGCTGTAGGAGCAGTGAAGAGAGCAGCTCTTGGTATTTTTCATAGTGACAGACAAAATGAGTCGTGGGCATTTTTCTCTTCCTGGATGACTGCATCCAAAGGCAGGTAAGAAACCAGTCTGTGACCATTTGGGGAGACCTCCATGGTGCAGAGGCCCTTTTCTCAAGATGGAGCAGAGTTTGTAAATTCAAATGCCTACTGGGTGAGACAGGTGACATACTTGGGTGACATGTTCCAGATTTAAGGCAGTACAAGATAGCAGGGACTAGAAACTGGACTCCCCTGCCCTGACTACAAGGAGTAGCTGGCACCAGCCCTGGCCAGGGCTGCCTATAAGAGTGTGGGCTCTGTGTTGCCTGATGTTTCATTGAATAGAGGATGGAAATTCAAGTTGATATGTAAAACCCCCTCATTTTTAAATTTATGCAATAAATGCAATTTTTCTTTAAATCCCACTAGGCAGACACATATCTGACCCACAGGTTGAATCCAGTACACAGAATACATATGTGTTACTTGAACAGTTGCAGAGCCACGGGCTCCTTATACACCTAGCCGGTGACACATGGGAATACAGAAGCAGGATGCATTTAGGAGGAGGTGGTTCTCCTGTCCCTCAGTGGGATGCCAGCTAGATCTCAAAAGCAGACCACTAGGAAGAGTTCAGGAGTTAAGCGGTGTAGCACAGAGGCCAGACTGAAGCAGCTTTGCAATGTCCCCTTGATCTAATCAATCATGAGGCCCCACAACTCAATGGTCCATGTTAGGGTACATGGACGGGATACCACTCTGTCAGGATGACAACTGGGCTCTCACTGTTCTCTGTCCCCAGCACATTTGGGCTCCAGAATCCTCAAGGACTTCCAAAGACTGAGGGATTTCACTATAGTTCCTCTGTAGGTCTGAAGACTGGGGAGAAGAATGGGGCCCTGGGAGGGGTCCAGGCTATGCCCCAGTACTATTGAGGTGTTAAGCCTCTTTCCTGGCTCTGACCAAAGGGGCCAGACCAAGACAATTATAGCTGCCTAGACACAGTTCCTACACACCTGCTCCCCCATCCCCACTGACTCTGACTCAGACTTTTTTGTTTGCTGATCCCAGACTTTCCATGTCACAAAGCTAAGGGCTAAGGCCAGGGGAGAGCCTTCGGCAAGAGGGGAGAAGAAGTGGTTGGTAGGGATAAATGGGAATTGGACCAAAAAACCAGCCTCTTTGAAAGCACCCTATTTCCAGCATCCAGGAACTTCCTGTACTGAGTCCAGGCTGCAGACTTCTGAGCTCCTCTTTGCAGGGTACCCCTTGAACCTCTCTTCCCTCATGGCTGTGGTGCCTCCTCCAAGTGCAGCCCACATGCCTCCCGTTGCCAGGCCAGTGAGAAACACTGCCACTCAGGATTAGTTCTTGTCCCATTGGACAGTCTGCCTCTCAATACCCTAGGGCACCCCAAAGGCTGCTGTGCCAACAGACAAGGGAGCCCCAGATAGCAGTGGAGGTAGCAGTGGGGAAAACCCTTCCCCGTGCCTCAGTAGGGCTGCAAGAAATAAGCCCCCTGCATCCAAGTCAGGCGAATGCTGAGAAAAACCCACTCTATGCTCAAATACAGACTTTCCAATTTGGAGTTGGAAGACCCTGGTCTCCCTGCAAGTCAAGGGAAGGGGCAGCCAGGCCTCAGAGCCTGTTACTATAAGCCCATGGAAGACTGGCAGAAGTACCCTCCTGCCTGCAGGTAGGCAGACCCAGCGTTTTTCTGAAAGCTCACCAGGCCAGGGGCTACAGAGACTCCTTTAGATAAAGAGACTCCATGACTCCTGCATGGTCTGGGGCATTTCTCTGGGCCTCTCTTTCCCTATCTGCTCAGTGGAAGTTGAGCTGCCTGAACCCCAGGGTCCCTCCCAACTCTGCTGCCCAGGCCATGAAACTCTGAGTTGCTGTGTCTTGTCACTGAGAATGGGGGGGTCCTAAGACTAAGCTTAGCCTCAGACTACTGGGCCCCTTCTCTACTGAAGCTTAGCAATGTTCCTATTCAATCTTGTAACTTGAAACAGGGGTCCTGAACCCCCCAGGCAAGGTCCCCACCTTCCTTTTAGACTGTTTCCCATGAGCTTTTATAAAGAGTTTGACTGGGATCCAGGGAACTTTTGGAAAATGTATGAGCCAAGCCAAGCTGTATAAACCTGTCTTCCTCCCAGAGGTGAAAGAGTCCAGGTTGTTCCCAAATGCAGAAGTAGGAGCAGGAGAAAGAAGAAGGAAGGGAGCTATTTTAGAAGGGTTTGCACACTGCAGAGCCCCCAGCAGCAGCCCAGGATGGTATAAATTGGGGAGGTACAGTCAGAGGCAGCAAAGTTGGGGCACTGGTACTAGGTATCTGCTATAGAAACACACATGAAACATTCACACCCCCAGGAGCATATGACTACACAGTTACCAAAGCATGCAAGTGTGCATGAGCACATGCTGATTTGTACAGAAAGATCACAGGTACTTATACCTCAGTAGTCACTCTCGCTACAGAGACATGCACAAACATGCCCACACGACACACACAGACACGGATACATACACATGCATGGGCCCCTTTGATGTGCACCAAGATGCACAGGCAGATTGAATAATGCCAAGCCAGCCAGGTGCAGTGGCGCACACCTGTAATCCCAGCAGCTTGGGAGGCTGAGGCAGGAGGATCACCAGTTCAGAGGCACCTCAGCAAATTAATGAGACCCTGTCTCTAAAAATAATATACTAAAAAGGGCTGGAGATGTGGCTTCATGGTTAAGTGCCCTTGGGTTTAATTCCTAGCACCAGAAGAAAAAAGAAAAATTCCAAGCCAAACCCAGAGACTGGGAGAGGGCTTGAATTCCCTGTTGATCCTGTTTTCATGTGTGTTGTGCACGCGCGCGCATACACATACACACACACACACACACACACACTGTAGGAAGGGAATTGCTTCCTTCATGGGAGCTTTTGGATCCAGGGCTACATGCAATTGAGACCTTGTGCTGGGAAACAAAGTGCCTTTGTCTTCTGGGACCAGGGTCATGGGACCAGCTGCAGCCTCCTCCAGGATAAGGGCCAGGCCAATTCCTTGCCCCAAGGAGGAAGGTCAGGTCAGGACTGGGATGGGAGCAGGGGGTGGGCAGGGAGCTGGCAGCTCTGACAGGCCCTGACACCAATCCCAGGACACAGTATCTGGCTGGTGGCACAACATCTAGAAAGCCAGTTGTCCTCAGCCCTGGTTCCTCTGACCTCTGGCCCTGGTCTGGCTATGGTCCCAGCACAACAGTAGTTTAACCCCCAGGCCTAGTTCTAAACTGACCTGACAGTCCTGCCCTGGCCTGGTCACCATATTGCCATGAGTCCAGCCTCCCTTTTTTTAGCAGAGTGAAAATAGGTCAGTCTCTGGAATTTAGAAAGACATGAAATTGAGTCCTGGTTTTGTCACTCTCTAGCTGAGTGAGAACATGCCTAACATTTATTTTTTTAGTACCAGGGATTGAACTCAGGGGCACTAGACCACTGAGCCACATCCCCAGCCCTATTTTGTGTTTTATGTAGAGACAGGGTCTCACTGAGTTGCTTAGCGCCTCGCTGTTGCTGAGGCTGGCTTTGAACTCATGATTCTCCTGTCTCAGCCTCCCAAAGTGCCGAGATTATAGGCGTGTGCCACCACGCCCAGCTGCCTAACACTTTTGAGCCCTAAATTTAAGCTTCTGCTACTTTGCCCAGTGCATGGTCAGTGCTCAAAATAAGGAGACAAGTCCCCTTTATTCACCCAAGATTGCTTGCTGGCCGCCTCTCAGGCCTGGAAAGCTGGCCTGGCCTCTCAGCCCCAGCACCCACAGGGGCCCTGCAGTCTCTCCTGCTTCCCTACCCCATCTCCAGGCTGCCATCTCTGGAGCTCTCCTCCCTTTTGAACTTTCCCATCCCCAGGGACTGCCATGGATCTGTAGGGTGCTCAGGTATTCTCCACACCCCCTTATCCCTGCCCCAACCTAATCTGACATCTGCTCCCTTGAAGCTGAGTATCCCAAAGGATGGAAACTCCATTGAGAACAACCCCATTTTTCTAACTTGAGAAAAGTGCTATGGTTTAGATGGAGTTCATTCCCTCCAAAACCCACATTGAAATTTGGTCCCCAAGGTAACTATGTTGAGAGGCACTGTGGTCATGGGGGACCTGTCCTCACAGGAGTGGATTCATTCTTGCAAGAGTGAACTGAGCTGTCATAGACAGAGCAACTCTTACGCTTTTTCTCTTTGACTCATACCTTCCCCTCTGCTTTTCCACATGCTGTGACACAGCACAAGGCCCTCACCAGATACTGCTGCCCAGTCTTGGACTTTCAGTCTCCAGAACTGTAAGCTAAAAAAATCTTCTTTGCTTTATAAATTATCCAATCTCCGGTATTCTATTATAGCAACAGAAAATGCTTTAGCCTGGGGAGAGCTTCCTGAAATAACTTAAATATCATCTCCAGACATGGCTCTAGAACTCAGTCTACTCATTTATACAGCAAGGGCCTATTATGCTATTCTAGATGCTGAGATTCAGCAGTGAACAAATAGGCAAAATGTCTGTCCTTACGGGATTACATTCTGGTCCCCAACACCAGTGTGCATGAGACTTCAGCATCTGTTCATGAGCTGTGATCACTTTGCAAGCACAGACCACACTTCTTTCTTTGTGCTGCCACCAAGCTTTGGAATGTCACTATCATAGCTCTGTTACCCACCAAGCATCTCCATTGTAGACTGTGGGTATCTGGAGGGCAGGGATAAGCTTGGCCTAGAGCCTTACGGGAATCTTTTTTTTTTTTTTTAATATTTTTTTAGTTGTTGATGGACACAATGTCTTTATTTTATTGCTTTGTATGTGGTGCTGAGGATCGAACCCAGGGCCCCATGCATGCGAGGCAAGCGCTCTACCGCTGAACTACAATCCCAGCCCCTTCCAGGAATCTTTATTGTCAGTTGGCAATGGCTTTCAATAGTACAAGTGCATTCAGGTACCAGTAATGCTTGATGCGTTTCTTTCTATGGATCTTATTGTAAGTTGGCCCCCCTTTTTTTTTAAACTACTATGTAGTTCTGATAAATAATTTAATCATAGTTAAATAACTTATGTCTTCTTTTTAACAAAATCATACTACTTCAGAAAATGGACTGACCCTGAAACACAGCCAGCCGTGCATGAGGAGTGTCAGTCAATCATTCTGCTCTGTCACTCTTTGTGTAATTAATTTGTTCACATAATATTGACTCAACACTTGTCCAGTGCCAGACCTGGAGTGTGGAAGAGAGTTCATGGAAAACCTTATCTAGGGCAAAGCACTGGCATCTGGGGAGGGTCTTTTTCCTGCATCATAACCTGGCGGAGAGCACCACACAGTAATACAGAGCAAAAGTGTGACCGCTTGGTTTCCTCTTCCTCTCCTTCCTTCCTTCCTTCCTTCCCTCCTTCCTTCCTTCCTTCCTTCTTCTCCTTCCTCCCTATCCCCCTCCCTCCCTTCCTTTCTTCCTTCCTTCCTTCCTTCCTTCCTGCCTTCCTTTTTCTTTTTGTATTGGGAATTGAACTCAAGGGCACTTAACCACTGAGCCACATCCCCAGCCCTCTTTTTATATCTTACTTAGAAACAGGATCTCGCTGAGTTGCTTAGGGTCTTGCTAAGTTACTGAAGCTGGCTTAGAACTCCATTCCTCCTGCCGCAGCCTGCCAAATTGCTGGGATTACAGGCATGCGCCACCCCACCCAGCTCCTCTTCTTATATAGCCACCAGTTTTATCATGGAGGCCCCGCTTTGATGTCTTTATCTAGTCCTAATTAGCTTCCAAAAGCTCCACCTCTAAATATCATCAACAAGCTGGGCGTGGTGGCGCATGCCTGTAATCCCAGCACTTTGAGAAGCTGTGACAGGAGAATTGCGAGTTCAAAGCCAGCCTCAGCAATGGCGAGGCCTAACTAACTCAGTAAGACCCTGTCTCTACATAAAACACAAAATAGGGCTGGGGATGCAGCTCAGTGGTTGAGTGCCCCTGAGTTCAATCCCTGGTACCAAATAAATAAATAAATAAATATTATCAACATATGAATTTGAAGATTAAGTCTCGACATACATTTCAGGGAGGACAGTCAATCTGTCTCAGGGACCCAAGCAGGTGAGCAGAGAATGACAATCTAGTGTGGCAAGTGTCTGATAGAATGAAGGCCAATCAATGCTGCAGGAATCCAAAGGGAGCTCAGATGTGGGAGGCAGAGTGAGTCAAAGATGGTTTCGCAGTGCAGAGGATATTGGAAGCTTGAAGCCACCACTGGATTATGGTTTTTTGTTTTTTTGTTTTTTTCAAGTAGAGATGAGAGAGAGGGCCAGGCAGAGGGAACAGCATTTACAAAAGTCATGGATACAGGGAAAAGCCTGAGGAGTGAGAAGGAATGGAGAAGTGTGAGATGTCCTGGGCAGAGCGAGAGGAGAGCGTCAGGCTGAGCCCTGAAGGCAACTGGCACCAGATAGGATGCGACTGCCAGGGAGACTGGGGAAGCCCTGCCACATGGAGGGCACCCAGCTCTGGCCCTGGCGCCGCTCTCTGAGCATCTGTCTCCCTCCTGCACGCCTAACCCTCCAAAACTCCTTCCTGGGAAACTGGCTTCACTATAGCCAAACCCCCCTTAGGGAAAAAAAAAATGAGGTAGGAATTCTCATAGGAGCTCTTTATATTCTAAATTCTGTTAAGTTTTAGCCCTTTTTTTTTTTCAATTTGACTTTTTTTTTTTTTTTTTTTAAACTGGAAAGAAGCTTTATGTTGTTATGTGGTAAAATCTATCAATCTGTGTATATATGTTCTCCGTCCTGAAATTGTGTAAGTATTTAGTTCTTTTAGGGTCTAATGTCTGATGTCCCCCCCTAACATTATAAACCTGTAAGCCATCTGTGGTTTATTTTGGTGTAAGGTAGGAATCTAACTTTATTTTTTCCAAATTGTTAGCCAGTTATCCCGTCCCATTTTCTGAGTAATCCATCATTTCTGCACTAGTTTGTTTATTTTTTTCCAATTTTCATTCCCCTTCTCCTTGGTTTTTAAAGATATACTTGCTACCTAGAAACAAGAAGAAGAATGAGGAGGAGGAGAAAAAGAAATATAGAAATGCTATGAAACCTATGGCTTAAAAAGCGAGAGCGCTTCTTTCTTTCTCTTTCTCTCTCTCTCTCTCTTTTTTTTTTTTTTTTTTTTTTTGTAGTTCTGGGGATTGAACTCAGGGTCTCACACACATTGGGCAAGCACTCTCTACCAATGAGCTACATTCCCAGCCCCAAACTCTCCCTTCCCACCACCCCAAGATGACACCCATTGACAATGTGTTATATTGTATTTTTATTATTATGTTATAATACTCACTGGGTTTCTCTTCAATACAGAACTACATAGAAGATTCAAAAGGGAACAACATTTCTAGGTAACACATACTGACTTAAAACACATTGACTTTTCAAATTAGCAACACATATATATTTGTTGAAAACATCAATATGAAAGATACAAAATGAAAACTAAACACTTCTCTCACACTCACTGTTGTCCCATACCACATTCCTCTCTCCAAAGGTAAACATGGTTAAAATTTCCTATTTGCACCAGGCACCATGGCCCATGCCTGTAATCTCAGCAACTCAGGAGGCTGAGGCAGGAGGATTGCAACTTCAAGGCCAGCCTCAGCAACTTAGCAAGACTGTCAGCAACTTAGCAAAGAAAGATCTTATCTCAAAATTTAAAATAAAATAAAATAAAAAAGGCTGGGGATGTAGCTCAGTGGCAAAACACCCCTGGGGTTCCATCCCCAGTACCAAAAAAAAAAAAAGTCCTATTTGCTTTAGTTAGAAGTGCACTTCTCTGCCATGTCCCACATTCTTGCCTGTAGACCAGCTATTCCTGGACTTTTGTTTTCTGTGCCACTTCTCTTGCTGCTGTTCTGGTGCTAGTGATATATTGTTTTAAGAATTTGAGTTTTACCATATGTTTTGACAGTTGGGAGGGCAAGTCCTTACTTGCCTTACTGTTCTTCAGTTGTTCAAGTACAGTGACTTCTCCATCAACTTTGTTGGAATTGCATTGTTTTTATAAATTCGTTGGGAGAGGATTGTTTTCTTTACGTGGCGAATGTCCCCTTTTGATGTCTCTCTCCTGTGACTGCATTCAGATTTTGTGACTTTTCTTGTTTGGGATCTTGAACATCTCTCCTTAGGGTATCTATTGCAGCACGGCCAACTCCAAGGAAAAGGGTAGGAGACCTGGTCTCTGTGTTCCTGCACCCAAGGAGGAGAGGGTGTACACTGCTCAGCAAACTCCAGAGAGCAAAAACGGGACCAGCTGAGGGTCACCCAGAGGCCACCTTTGGCTCAGCAAGTGGAAGAATGTTCTATCTGTTGGAGCCGCAGGGCCATGGAACAAGTTGCTGGGGAAGGCGGTGCGCTCTCCCCCTGGCTCTTTTCCGTGTTCCAGGGAAAATGTAGCCTGTGCTACCCAAGAGCTTCCTGGATGCTGACAAGCATGGGGGTGGGGGTGCTGGTGACATGGGCCCTGGTCTTTCCCCTCTGCCCAAGGGGAAAGGCCCTGCACTCTCCAACCATATTCCCTTCCCTCTCTGCCATGATCCCTCCAGGTAGAACACCAATGCTCTATGTTACATTTGAAGACAGCAAGTCTCAGGGAGCCAGGTGACTTAACCAAGGTCATCCAGCTAGCCCTGGTGCACCTGATTCCAGAGTGTATGCTTCCCAAGCTGCTCTTCTGTGATTGTTTCCTAGCAGCTCCTGTTCAGAGTCAGGGCAGACAAAAAGGAAGCTGGGACACCTCCTTTGCCTTGAGTCCAGGGGAACCACTAGGCAGGTGAGTGGCCCAGCCAGCAGTGAGAGGACTCCTCTGCCTGTCTCCCGTTCCTGGTTCTGCATGTATGGCTGTGTCTCTGCCTGGGGCGGCTCTCAGTTTGGCTCACGGTGTCCTCAAGGGGCCAATGAGCTCCTTGATTCCAGGCTGCACATCTGGAAGTTGACGCTATTAAAACAAACCCCATTATATAACAAACGGACATCTGGAACCCGTTAGCGCTGAGTTTTTAGAAAAAGAAATTGTTTTGGATGTGCTCTTTCCTAAGAATGTGGCAAAGCGCCCTCCCTCCGGCTGTCCAGGAACCCAGGGACCAGCATCCTCTTTTGGGCTCATTTCTCGAGGTATCTCAGGCCAGGCCAGAAGTGGACTGGGGAGAGGCAGGGACACAGACCCCTCCTCCCCTGCCCCCAACAAGCAACTTCACTGTCTTCTGCTGGCTACATCTCTGCAACCCTCCTTTCCCACTGAAGTATTTATTCACCACTTACATGCCTACTACGTGCTGCGAACTCCATATCATCCACATGTGCACCCTGAATATCCTCATTGAATACCTTAAGTGGTATTCTCCATTACCACTTAAGAAAAGAGAACATGGGCTGGGCGTGGTGGCATGTGCCAGTAGTCCCAGCTATACTGGAAGCTGAGGAGGGAAGACCACTTGAGCCCACAAGTTTGGAACCAGCCGGGCAGGGAGACTCCATCTCAAAGAAGAAAAGAAAGGAGAGATTGGGGGAGGGACAAAAGACCATGGACTTCCCTGGATTCTAAACAGCAGTGTTTCTGGACTTTAGTTTCCTCAGGCGCCAGGCCTGAAGGCAGGCTGGGCTCTGGAACCCCCTAGTACCCTCAGGCTCCTCTCAGAATAGCCTCCCTAAACTTTCTCCCTGGACACAGGTGTACTGGGGCCAAAACATTGGTGGAGTCACTGAGGCACAAATGAATTGGGCATGCAGTGGATCTCTCTGAGTGGGCTTCGTCTGGACAATGAAGAGGCGGTATGAGAAATGTTGGGCTAACATTCTCAAATGGAAATTTTTTTTAAATGTACCCCCAAAGAGTTTATAATGAAAACGTTCAAATGGAGAAAAGTTGAAAGACCTGTACAACAAACACCCACACAGTCCCAGCACCTGGATGGCGCAGCTGTCTGATATGGTGCTGAATTTGCAATTTTGCCTATTTATTCCACCCATCAATTCAAAAGCAATTTGCAGACATCGGTAATGCTTTGCTGCTTAGCCCTGTGCATGCATAGCATTAACTGGAATTTAGTATTTGTTTCTGGTTTTCTCTGAGGCAAAATTGATAATGAAATGCACAAGTCTCAAGATTTCAGGGAATTTGGCAAATGGAGATACCTGCACAACTCAAAACCCTATCATCACACACAATTTATCATCAACCCCAGGAGCTTCCCTGTGCCCTGTCCTAGCTCATCCCCTGCTCCCACTCTTCCCATAGGCAGTCACTGTTCTGGTTATTTCCACTATAGGTGAGGGATTATGGGCTTTGAACTGAGATCTCCCAAGATTAGTAGGTCTGAAGTCCAGGACCTCAGAATGTGACTGTTTGGAGACAGGGGTCTTTAAAGAGATGCTTAAGTTAAAATGAGGTCATTAGGGTGGGGCCCTATTCTAATATGATTGGTGTCCTCAAAGAAAGAGGAAATTGGGATACAGATATGTTCAGACAGAAGACCATGTGAAGACACAGGGAGAAGATGGCCATTTGCAAACCAAAGAGAGGCCTTGGGAGCTGCCAACCCTGCTAACACCTTGATGGTCTGCTTCCAGCCTCTAGAACTGAGAAGACACATCTCTGCTGTTTAAAGCACGCAGTCTGTGACACTTGGCTTTGGTAGCCCTAGCAAACTAATATATTAGATTTGCCTTTTCTAGAATTTCTTACAAATAAAATCAAATACTGTGTGCCCTTTCATGTCTGGCTTTGTTTTACTGTTGGGACTCATCCATGTTGCCATGTGAACCAGAACTTTGCTCCTTTTCATTGCTGAGTAATATTTCATAGGAATATTCCAAAGTTTTTTTTTTTTTAGGTTGGGGCAGTTTATCTTCCAATAACTGAAGAATTGTTTGGTAACAATTCACTTGAATGTATGTCCTCATGTCAACCCAGCAATAGAGTAGATATTTTATTCTGTAGAGAGCTTCAGAACTATACACAAATATTTGTTCATCTTGATGAAACACATCATGCCCCCTGGAATGAGAAGCTCTTAGAGAGAAGATTCAATTGGTAGCACATCCTTTTTAACTCTGCAAATGCAGACAAATTCATGATGTCACAGAGGCCTCAGAACATCATCCGCTTTGTTACAAATAACAGCGATTATGCTGGCTTTACAATCAAGCAGCTACGTATTTGAATCTTACTTGCTGTGTGACCTTAAGGAAGTCATTTCACTTCTCTGAGCTTCACATTCCTTCCCTGAGAAAGGAGGCTAATGATCCCTTCCTCCGTGGCACTTGAAGATTGAATGAACTAACCAGCTCAGGGTGAAAAGGGCAAAAGATCAGGAAGCATTCAAAGTTGAGATCTGTCCCACTTAGCAACCCTCAGGGCTAGACCCTCTCACTGCGTAGGGCAGTAAAAGAGGATTTCAGGGCTGCTAAGAGTAGAAAATGAGCTTTCCTCACGGTCACATAAAATAACCGAGACCAAGGAGAAGGGTGGTAAAGATTGTGTCATGTCACCAGGCTGCCAAGATTAATTAAGCTGATATGATTGTACAGAAGTGGTATTTTCAGAGTTTCATAAAACACTCTCAGTTCTAGTGTGCCCAAGGTCTGCATATGTTTGACTATTTCTATGTATTATTTTGTTCCATCTGAATGGGGAAGTTCACGGCTTTTCTTTTTTGGCACTTGGGATTGAACCCAGGGGTGCTTTACCACTCAGCTACATCCCCAGCCCTTTCTAATTTTTAAGACAAGGTCTTGCCAAATTGCAGAGGCTGGCCTCAAACTTGCAAACTTCCTGTCTCGGCCTCCCAAGACGCTGGGATTACAGGTGAGCATCACCGTGCCAAGCCAGAAATTTGTTTCACTTTATCACAACCATTTCCAGCAAAGTATAAATTTAGATTTGATAATCTATGAACCCATCCTTTATAATAGATATTAATCTAATGCTTTTCTCCAAGTAGGAGAAATGCATAATGTGAATTGCCATGATTTGTTTTATTTTAGAAATTCTTTTCTTCTGAAAGAAAGGTTTTTCAACTTTGAAGTCCTTAGGAATTGTTTTTTGGCACAATTTATCTGCTCTGTCCCAAGTGGCCTTGAAAAGCTCATAATTTCTCTCCTGATGATCTTTTTTGGCTTTCAAAGACAAAATGTCTATAGTTTCACTTTGAAGTTCATTAGATTTTTTTTTTTCTGGGATACTTATCATGGGGTTAAGGAATTCAAAACAAAAGATAAATTCAGATTTGGAAACAGTGACAGTAATTGGATTCTCTGGTCACCTGCAGGATGTGAAGTCATTGGCTACAACTTCCTGTGGTCTAGTGGCATCTGAAGTTGTCCATTCGCAGCTGAATGCACCCCAAGAGGCCTAATCCGATGTGCAGGAAAGAATTCACTCTGCCTCCTCACACTTCATCTTCACTCGATTCCAAAGGTTTGGAAAAGTCTTTTGGTAGGTACAGCATGTGCCAAGAACAGAACTGAGGGCATTTAAGGTTCTTTCCTTCCCTCCCCAGATGTCATCATTACCAGGACCACAGTGCAGGAAATCCTCAGACCTCCTTCCACGCCCTCACTCCTCTCTGCCTGCTAGGTGCGTTGTCCTAGGCTTGGCAGAGGGGTTTGCACAAGTCAAATCAATTCCACTTTGCTGGGGTTCTTTCTTTGTTGCTGGGATGGAACCCTGGGCCTCGCACACGCTAAGCACCGACTCTACCGCTGCGCTGCATCCCCCACAGACCTATTTTCAGAACCCTACGCTAGATGACTGATCTCACCAACATCCATGCAAACCCAGAACCTCTCTTCGGTTAAACCTCTCGGACGATGGCATCTGACAGTCCCACTGCCATCCTTTCCCAATGTGTTGCTGCAAAAGAGCTCTAGAATGGGCCAGCAGCCAGGCCCGGAGGGCTGGACAGCGACTCCGTGCTGAGACGCTGGCTCCCGACTGGGTCTCCCTCTGGGCCAGACCCAGACAGTAGGGACCGGCAGCAGAGGAAGTCTTGGGTGAGAATCAGATCTCCAGGGTTGCAGGAGAGAGCTTGGCGCAGGGATCCACCAGAGGAGAGGCAGAGCCAGCACTCTGGGTGGTCCTGACAGGACCCGCTGCATCCTCCCTGCCCAGGCAGGGAGAGGGAGAAGGAGAGCGCCCCCTCGTGGAGCACAGAGAGGCACAGCCGGTTGTCAGCTAGATGAGGGTCTCAGGGCTCATCAGAGCCGGATCAAGACAATGGGATAATGGCACCAGCGGGAATGCAGCAGCCAGGGAGAGCCAGATGGGCTCAGAGCTGCAGGAGACCAACCAACCACGACCTGCACAACAGGAAAAGGAAAACGAACAGAAGAGCGCTTTGAAAAATCAGATGCAAAATAAAATTACTAAATTAGGAAATATGGTTTTAAATTTCAAATGAATTGGAGGAGGGATGAAAATCTGGGCAAACCTAGTGGATGCGAGGGTGCAAAACCCAACACAAAAATGTCAAGAGAAAGTGTGTAGAGAGAACAAGCGCCTGGTAGGGGAGGGCTCTGGGAGGCAGGGTTCATGGGTAATAAAAATAAGTATTAAAATCCTAGAAGGAAAAAAAAAGGAATAAATGGAGGAGAAGCAATCAGTTTTAAAATGAGAAAGGAAATTTTCCGTGGTTTGAAGAACGCCTTGGGTTTGCAGATTGGAAGGCTCATTGAGTTCCAGGCAGGAAAGATGGAAAAAGACGCACAACTAGGCAGACCTGGGAAGATTCCGAAATTCCATGATTCAAGGGAAAACTCACACAAGCTTCCTTAAGGAAAGAATCAAACTGAAATTGGACTTCTCATTTGCAGTGCTGGACACCAGTGTCAATTAGCTCCAGCCGACAGAAAGCCTTCCTGTGCTGGCCACACTGCCATTCTCCCACCCAGAAAGGAAAAATGCAAAATCCAGAGCATTTCCCCACCTCAAGGAAAATGAGAGAGAAAAGAATCTGATCAGGCAGTAATAAGTCAGATTGGAGATGAGGGAGATGAAGAAAAGAGGAAGCCACAGTGAGCAGGGAATCCACCATCCCAGGGTGCTTAGCTCCAAATAGATAAAGAAGAGATGGTGCTCGGCCTTGAGTGGCCCTCAAGAACTCAGATTGAAGCCAGGCACGGTGGCGCACGCCTGTAATCACAGCGGCTCAGGAGGCTGAGGCAGGAGGATCATAAGTTCAAAGTCAGCCTCAGCAATTTAGTGAGGCCCCAAGCAATTCAAAGAGACCCTGTCTCTAAATAAAATACAAAATAGGGCTTGGGAGGTGGCTCAGTGGTGGAGTGCCCCTGAGTTCAATCCCTGATACCAAAACAAACAAATAAACCAAAAAAAAACTCAGATTGAAATTTCATTGCTACTGTGACAGTATTAAGAGGTAGTTAGGTTGTAGGGGACCACCCTCATGAATGGATTAAGGACATTATAACAGGAGTGGGGTAGGTTAGTTATAATCTCTCTCTCTCTAATACTTTCGGCTATATTATGATGCAGCAAGAAGGCTCTCACCTGAGTGCAGCCCTTCTAATCCTTTTTTTAAAAAATATTTTTTAGTTGTAGATGGACATAATGTCTTTATTTTATTGCTCTGTATGTGGTGCTGAGGATCGAACCCAGGGCCTCACGCATGCGAGGCAAGCGCTCTACCACTGAGCTACAATCCCAGCCCCCCTTCTAATCTTGAACTTCCCAGCCTCCAAAACTGTGATCTAAATATACTTCTATTATTTATAATTTGCCCAGCCTGGAGTATTCTATTTCAGCAGCAGAAAATGGACTTAGAATTTGTAATGTAAGCACTAAATAAATACTTTCTTTTAAACAAAAGAGAGCTGCAATACGAAGCATTGCTAGCCTACATCTAAACGTGTTAAATGATCTTGCAAAATACAGGAGCTGGGGAGGAGAAAGCGAGCCAGCAAGTGCTTTTAAATATGACTGGGAAGGAAAAATAGGGAAGAGAGCCCCTTGATGGGAGGAATTAATTGGTGCCTCGTTGCCATGGAAGTTTCTTCATTACGAAAACCAGAAAAAGTAGCCGGGCAAGTGGCACACACTTGTAATCCCAGCACTTAGGGAGGCTGAGACAGGAGAATTGCGAGTTCAAAGTCAGCCTCAGCAATGGCGAGGTGCTAAGCAACTCAGTGAGACCCTACCTCTACATAAAACACAAAACAGGGCTGGGGATGTGGCTCAGTGGTCGAATACCTGAGTTCAATCCCAAGTACCAAAAAAAGAAAACAAAACAAAACACACACACAGAAAAAGCAAGGTAGAGCCCTGGAGGAAAACAGCACATATTACTTTCAAAATAAGAGGCAGAAAGAGGCTGCTGGTGGGGTGGTTGGTTGGTTGGTTTTGCTGGTTGGTTTTTGCAGTACTGGGGTTGACCCTGGGGCACTCTGCCACTAAGCTCCCTCTCCAACACTTTTTATTTTTTGAGACAAGGTCTCACTAAGTTGCTAAGGCTGGCCTCAAGCTTGAACTTGGAATCCTCTTAACTCAGCCTCCCAAGTCACTGGGATTACAGGTGTGTGCCATCGCACCTGGCTTTCATTATTTTTCCTAGCAATTTCATTTAGAATTTGCAAAAATCAGCATTATCGTTGATCAAAAGATTTCTTTTTTTTTTTTAATATTTTTGTTGTAGATGGACACAATGTCTTTATTTTATTGCTTTGTACGTGGTGCTGAGGATCGAACCCAGGGCCTCACGCATGCAAGGCAAGCGCTCTACCGCTGAGCTACAATCCCAGCCCAAAAGATTTCTTTTCCTTTAGTTTTTATTCCAGTCTCCAACAACTCCAAAATGTTTGCCTTCATAAAAAATCTGATAAGCCGTAGTCTTTGCCTGGTAAACTTTATTTTAGCTTCTCTGTGGCTCTTTGATTGATTGACTGACTGATTTTTGCAATACTGGGAATCAAATGCTAGAGCTTCAGGTATGCCAGGCAAGCACTCTACCACTAAGCCACATCCCCAACAAACATGGATGATTTTCTTTCAATAGCAGACAACTGACAGAACTCACAGAATGCTAAATCCTGATTGCAAAAACTCTTATAAATCCTATCATTGGCACAGAACTTTTTGTGTTTTTTAATGGGCAAGATCAAGCAGTGTTTATATTGTCTCAAGAAGGGACACCTGGCTTGGAGTGGCATCCTTAGCTCTGCCTTTATCTTGGTGCCAGGCATTGATGGTTCTGGAAAATTATACCATCACTTGACTCCCCAGGAGTTCTTGGGGAAATGACAACAGACTGTTCTTAATGGAGCACAATTTCTAATAAAGAAACCACAGCCAACCTTGGCCAGGACATCAAAAAGTGAAAAAGAATAGGAAATAACTTGTAAGCACAGAGATAAACAAGCCAGGCAAGTGGGCAAGTGAACACCAGCCATGGAGAGAGGGCACACAGAAATGCCAGCATCAGCCAAGTTTTCTCAAACATTCAAATTTTCCTTGATTATTTTCTTCTTTCTCTGTGAAAATCAGTGACTTTTTTACATTGCCACTCCCTTTGTGGGGTTTCTGTTGCTATAACAGAACACCTGAGACCGGATCACTTATAAAGGAAAAAGATTTATTTTGGCTCACAATTATGGAAGTGCAAGAGCATGGTGCTGGCATCTGCTAGGCTTCTGGTGAGGGCCATGTGCTTCCTGTATGGTGGAAAAGGGGAAAGGCAAGCAGGTGAGTGCAGAAAAGAGGAGGGGACAAAGGAGAACTTTTTAACAACCCACTGTCTCCTGAGATCTAATTCATTCCCAAGAGAACTAATCCATTCTTCAAAGAAAGTGTTAATCCCTCTTAAAGGCCCCACCTCTGGAGGCTGGGGATGTAGCTCAGTGCTTGCCTAGTGGCTGCGAGGCCCCACCTCCAACACCGTTATATTGGCAACCAAATGTGAACATGAGTTTGGGTGAGGACAACATCTAAACCTTAGCAGCCACAAGGCAAAGAGATGAGTCGTGTTTCATAGTTTACATACCTGGTTTCAGGCAATGTTTTTGCTGATTCTAACTTTACTTTCCCCTGGGAACCTGGTCAGGAGAGTAGCCTTACTCCCAACAGTCTCTCTCCTCCCTCCCCAGATCTGTCCTTGCAGCCTGGAGGTAGGGTATAAGCCCTTTTCGGTCCCCATCCTCGAGCTACAGAGGGCAGTGGGCAGTCACTGGGTCCTGGCAGCCTTACAGCCACTGCAGATGCTGCACTATAGCTCTTCCTCAAACTGCCACTTCTCCTGGGTCCCACCCAAATGTCCCTCCATCCTGGGGCCCCGAAACTCAGGAGAAAACCTCACTTCCCACTGAGCACAGGACAACAGAGGCCGTTTCCACTTCCTGCCTCCCCCTCAGCCCCCAGGGCACCTGTACCTCCACCACCCTCTTCCTCCTCCTCCTTCCCTGCTCCTCCCTGGAGCCTGGTCTGTCCCTTTTAGGGTCTTGCCTGCCCCTCTCTGGCTCCTTGGCCCTCAGCCTAGAAATAGCTTAGCAACTCTGCCTCAGCGTCCCCATGCTTCTCTGATCCTGCTCATTCTCACCACGCCTCCTCCCCTCCATAGCCACTGGCTCCGCTCTTTGACCCTGCCTGCATCGTCCTCACCCTGACTCAGCCCACGCAGAGGGCTCCGCCACCTGTCTCAGGGCTGTAAAAGCCAAGTTCTCACCTACAGTTTCTCTGAGTCTCCAGGAAACTTCTCCCTCCTTTGCTCTTATGTCTTACCTTCCTCCTCCTCCTCCTCCTCCTTGTCTCTCTCCTCTCCTCCCTTCCTCCCTCTCCCCCTTTACTTCCTCCTTTTGGAGGTACTCCAAACCAGGGGTGCTCCACCACTATACAACACCCTCAGCCCCCTTTTTTTTCTTTTTATTTTGAGACAGGGTCTCACTAAGTTGCTGAGGCTGGCCTCAAACTTGCAATCCTCCTGCCTCAGCCTCCCCAATCACTGGTATTATAGGTGTACACTACCATGCCCAGTCCCAGCTTTCTTCTTATACCACACAAACTCTGGTGATCTCTTGGTTCCCCTGGTCTTAACTTTTGCCAAAGAGTTAATGTCTGTCTGGTTTCAGACATGAGATGGGCAGGTTTTGAATGCTTGTTTCTGTTATGAAAAACTTTTGGTTTTTTGTCTCTATCTTCCACTGCCTTAGAAGTCACTGAGCCCAATCTTCTGAGGAAGGTGACCATCTTCACAGTAAAACAAAGATATCTCCCTCTTTCCCCAGGAATGCTAGCCTGACCTGCACTTGAGTGCCTAAAGTCAGATCCCTCAGGTGAGGAAAAGAGTTTGTTGCTGCCAATTTGGGGACCAAAAATAATGGGCAAAGTTTTCCTGATTTTGGAAAAAGGAAAATGAAGTTGGGGAGGAGAGAGAAGGTCCCTGGGAAGGAAGACCAAAGAGAGCCAGGAGAGAGGCTGGGAGGAAGGCGGAGGTGAAAGAACACCCCAGGGACCCGAAACTGAGAGGGTGTGGTGACAGGCTGCTGCCGGAGGTGCCAGGCCAGTGGAGCAGGGGCACCAGCCAGCTGCCTGTCTGCCCAGTAGACCCCTCCTGCCCTCTGATCAGGTGCTTTGCCAGCTGTCTGAGAGGAGGGAGATCACCAGGACCACCAGTTAGCCTCTCCTCTGTGGCTCTAATAGGAGCCCTGGACCCCAGTGGGGTGGTACATGGGGTGGGCCTCTGACTTTGCCCTCGAGGGCCCTGCTGGGCACCCCCAACATCCCCAAGCTGGAAGAGGCAACAGAAAAATGGGACCCCCAACTATGGACATGTCCTGCTGCCACTGGGCATCCTTCTCTTCCAAGAATTCCTCAACCTGGCTTCTCTCCAATCGCGGTCACCCTCTGGAAAACCTGGCATGCCTCCCAGGTCACCAGCCTCCAGTGCTGCTCCGGACCTCTCTGGACACGCCCTCCCATCCTCTCCGACATGCACAAGTTCCAGCCTGCAGCTTGGGCACCAGCACGGCCTCCTGGCCAACACAGCTGCTGCTTTCCTTGTGCCTTTCTCTGCAGACACTCCTGGACCCTATGGCGGTCAGCTAGGGTGGCAATGGGGCCCCATGTAAAACCAAAGACAAGAGGAGGAGGAAGAAGAGAAGGGATGGGGAGAGTGACTGGAGCGGGGATGGGGCCACATGGGCAGGGATGAGACCCAGCCAGGGAGGGAGATGCCTGAATCCCAGCATAGCCCCCAGGGCAAGGGAGGGAAGGGAAGGACAGTCTCTCCCATAGGCACCTCCTGTCCATTCTTTCCTAATGCCAGCATAGTTAGGAATGTGGGGGCCCTCCTGCACTCAACCTGGGGAAGGCCCCAAGGGTCACGTGATAGGTTGCAAGAACAGGTGAGTGGGAACTGGGCCAAAGGAGGAAGCTGGGCTGGGGTGGGGGCAGAGAGGGGGCCAAGGGGTGGCATGGGGTGGGGCAGGGAACCTTTTTCAATAGATGCCAAATGTATCATCTAAGCATGGCACAGAAGCCAGGCCCCACCAGGATGGGGACCAGTGACTCTGACCCCTCTCCAGCCAGCTCACGGAAGCCTGGCAGTCTCCCTCCAGAATACCTGCCCTCTCTGTCTCCAGCATTTCTTTCCCGAATCCCAGGACCAGCCAGCCTAGTGTACCCACCTCATGGCTACAGAAGGACCCATCTAAAACCCACAGTTCACTGGGCGCAGTGGCGGCAAGTGTAATCCCAGGTACTTGGGAGTTTGATGGCAAGCTCAAGGCCAGCTTCAGAAACTTGGTGAGATTCTATATCAAAACAAAATAAAGCTGGGTGCAGTGGCTCAAGCCTGTAATCCCAGCACTTAGGGAGGCTGAGATAGGAGAATCGCGAGTTCAAAGCCAGCCTCAGCAATGGCGAGGCACTAAGCACCTCAGTGAGACCCTGTCTCTACATAAAACACAAAATAGGGCTGGGGATGTGGCTCAGTGGTTGAGTGCCCCTGAGTTCAATCCCCAGTACCAAAATAAATAAATAAATAAATAATAAAAAGGTAGATGCCCTTCAATAGATGAATGGATAAAGAAACTGTCATATATATACACAATGGAATATTACTCAGCATTAAAAGAGAATAAAATTATGGCATTTGCCGGTAAATGGATGGAGTTGGAGAACATCATGCTAAGTGAAGTAAGCCAACCCCAAAAAACCAACGGCCGAATGTTCTCTCTGATAGATGGATGCTGATCCATAATGCGGGAGGGGGCATGGGAAGAATGGAGGAACTTTGGTCAAAGGAGAGGGTGGAGAGGGGAGGGGACATGGGGGCAGGAAAGATGGTGGAATGAGATGGACAACAATGTCCTAGGTTCATGTATGACTGCACATATGGTGTGACACTATATTGTGTTCAACCAGAGAAATGAAAAGTTGTGCTCCATTTGTGTGCAATGAATCAAAATGCATTGTTATCTCATATATGCCTAATTAGAATAAATAAATAAATGTTTTAAAAAATAAAAAGGTTGGGAATGTAGCTCAGTGAGTGGTCGAGCACTCTTGGGTTTCCATCCCTAGTAAAAATAAATAAACAAATAAATAAAAATAAAACCTACACTTCATTCATTCAGCAATTATGGGTAGGAGATGGCCCCACATCCAGTACTGACAGATGAGAGGGAGCTCAAGGTGTGGACAGAGGGTGCAGAGGTGTGTAGGAAGCTATCGCAAGTGGCTTCACAAGGACTGGAGACCAAGCGTCTCTGCACCCCTCCTCAGCCTCCTCAGTCCTCAGCCTGTACGCAGCCTCCCCCTCCAGCAGCGGCTCCCAGCCCCCACCCCAGGCAGGCCCCTTCCAATCCCCCCTAGGACTTCTGCCAACTCTCATCCACCTCTGTCCCTCCCAGTCTTGGGTGCCTAGAGCAGAGCCTGGAGCCAGCCTGTTTGCTTCCTGTACCAAGCGGATGCCCAGCAAATGTCCCAATGAATTAAGGAGTCACATCAGAGAGGTCTGCGATAAGGACAGTGTCTGGGTGAAGGTCAGTTTCTGCCTATCCAAGCATGAGTTTTCCATGGCAATGACTCCCCTCCCCTCC
Source organism: Geosciurus inauris (assembly GCA_004024805.1). Lineage (NCBI taxonomy): Eukaryota > Metazoa > Chordata > Mammalia > Rodentia > Sciuridae > Geosciurus > Geosciurus inauris. The sequence continues at coordinate 68,295 of PVHX01006301.1, read as the reverse complement.
CCCTAGCGGGTAGCCCCTCCCCCACTGCTATGGTCTCTCTGCACCCGCCATCACATGCCCACTGCCTCTGTCACCAGAGGTAATCCTGTGTGGTTTTTACTTCAGTGCCTGTGAATAGAAGAGTCAGAGGAGAGCAGGCAGGGAGCCCTTTCCAGGGAATTGCACCCCTACCTCAGTGCCTGGCAGCTCGGCTCCCCTCCAGCCTTCCCCCATCCCTGTCCCAGACAGTCCCAGACGCTGGCCCCTCTGGTGGGGAGCAGCTCCAGCCCCCTCTGGAATCCGGCCAGCTGTGCCACACATACTCGCCAGCAGCTGCCTTCCCAAGGCCTGCCGGCTCAAGGCCCACCCTGGTTCTGGAGTAGTGGGCACAGAAAGTACAGACCCCTGCTCCACACAGCAGCAGTCACAGGATGTTTCTCAGGACAGTTGGGTATGTACCATTCCCCAGCTGGTAGCCCAGAATCTTCACTGGGTTAGGCAAGTCCCCTCTTGTCTGGCCCCTGCCAACCTCTCCTGGGCCCTGGGCCACCCAGGGCTCTGCAGGGCCCCCAAACATACCAGGCTCTCTCCTGCCTTCAGGCCACAAGCCAGGGCCAGCGCCAGGACCACTTTCCACTAGTGTGAACTCCAGTGTGCCTGTCTTATGAAGCACCTCTTTCCCAGGCACGCAGCCAACTCACCCTCTGTGGGTCACCGCCACCCGTGGTTCCTGACCACACCAAGTCTCATGTCTGCAGACCCCTTTGCTTGAAGATCTGTCTCCCAAGGTTGGGTTAGATCTGCCTGAGGTGCAGATCTAAGGTCAGATGATTTATAGGGGTAGGGAGGGGGGCAGGGTCTCAGGATAAACCAGGAAGCAGGGAAGCAGGGGAGGAGCGGGGCCTGGAAGCACAGCTGTCAGGTAGAGTCTAGGCTGGGCCTGATTCGCTGGCTTTGCAGCATGAACCATGAACTGTCCCCTTGTGGCCAGGAGGCTGCTTTGTGTCTGTCCCTGGAGCAGCCAGTAACTGGCTTTGGGGTGGGAGGTTCACCTCCCAGGGGAGCTGGCTCTCCTCAGCCAGGGAACAGAGGCAGCCATCACATCTAGAGCAGGGGGCCCTTGGAGACACCTAGCAGGGCTGGACCAGGTACCCACGGCTCCCAGTCAAGTGGGACCTTGACAGATTTCTAAATGAGTGAGAAGTATGTGGGTTCCTGTCTCTCCCAACACCAGCATTCCCAAGCTCACAGTTGCACATGCTGCCCTGGGAGAAAGTCCTGCCCACAGCCCAAGGGGCACAATAACAACCGAAGGGACCAGAAATAAGCCCAGGTGTCCAATCCACAGGGGAGGACTGTATTGTGAGCCCTGCCCCCTCACCGAGTGTCTGTTATGTGCTCTATCATGCAGACAGGAGTTTCAGCCCAATTTCTCATCTCTTCCTCATAATACCATTTTATAGATGGGAAAGCAGAGGCTCAGAGGAAGGACAGGACTCCAGGGAGGTCATGCAACCAGTGAATGGAAGAGCTTGGATTCAAACCCAGGATGGATCGACTCCCTGCTTGGTTCTTTCCTGCAGTATGTAGACTATCTGGGAACTCAGTCCTTCCTGCCCACCATAAGAAGCTGGTGAGCTACGATCATGTCTCTGCTCTACAAGAGGGCTCAACTAAACTTAGAGTCCCCAAGAGTCACATCTGGCATTTGTAATAGTCAGGAGGCCCACACATGTATTTTGCATATAATTTGCATAATGATTGCATCTGGTTTGCATGTGTCTGCGTTGAGAAGCCATCAGCACTGCATGATTTTTTTTTTAAATATTTATTTTTTTAGTTGTAGGTGGACAGAATGTCTTTATTTTATTTTATTTTATGTGGTGCTGAGGATCGAACCCAGTGCCTCACATGTGCTAGGCGAGCACGCTACCACTGCGCCACAACCCCAGCCCCCACTGCATGATTTTTAAGTTGCTTCTAAGTCACTCTCACTCAATGGAAGCCCATCTGAGCTTTACAAAGTCCAGTTTCCATGATTTCTGGGCCCTCTCAGCCCTCACCTCTGGTTCCACATTTATCTACCTACTCCAGGGCCATGGACAAAGCATGTTTTTGCCCAGTTGGAAGCTGTAACTGCAAACAGCCCCAGAAGCTCACGTGGGTTTGACATTCACCTTTTTTGATGATGCAGGGGTCACTGCAATGCTGACTGGGCTTTGAGCATGCTCATGCTGATGTTAAGGAAAGAGTGAGGCTAGACAAAGAGGCTGGCTACCTGGAACTTCTAAAAGTGGCCTCATACACAGGGAGGCACCGCTGTGCCTCCTCAGAAAAAGGAGACTGAGGAGGGCTGGTTGGGAGGGACAAAGGGCTAAGTGGAGTCCAGAGCCTGTACCTTAAGGCAGGTGCTACCACCAACTGGTTGGAGGAGAACAGAGGCTGTGCTGCTCTGAGCAGCAGGGCTCATCTGCAGCAGGAAGGGCTCCTTCCAGAAAGCTGGCAGATTCTGAGCTTTCTATTTTTGTCCTTTTAGGAGAACTACATTCCACAAAACTTTGTGTGGCTTTCAATGAGCTTATGTGATGAGCCTTGGATAAAAAAAGAAAGACATAAGGGCTGAGGATGTAGCTTAGTGGTGGAGTGCTTGCCTAGCATGCTCAAGGCCCTGAGTTCATCCCTATTACTACAAAGACGAAGGAAGGAAGGGAAGGGAAAGAAGGAAAGAAGGGAAGGATGAAAAGAAAAGAAAAAAAGGGAGAGATACCTTGGGTGAAGTGGAAGTAGCTTGGAAAGAGCTGGGCACGGAGGCAGGGGAGGTGTATGTTCCGAGCACTTGGAACTCTCCACACCAAGTCCCCATGCTCACTCACCGTCTGACAAGTTTATTTCTCTGCACCTTCCCAGGATTCATTCTTGAATCTTCTCTGCACTTAAGAGCCAATTATTTTCCTTCAGCCCCAGGAAGTGCACAGACGAAAGAAGGAAGCTCCAGTGTCCAGCAGTGGTTCCCACTCATGTCCTCTCAGTGGGTCAGTGATGGACTCTAAATGCAAGACTTTATTCTTGTGTCTGTCCAGGATGATCTTGTCATCCAAGGGCATTCTCCAATCTTCCTGAGGAGGGAGTGGTGCATCTATTGCCAGGCGCTGTGAGGTAGGGTGTGTGTGTGTGTGTGTACATATGTGCATGAGTGACAATGGAGCTGGGGATGGGCCAAGTGTGTCTGGATGCAGTCGTGCATTTGTGTGAACAGAAACCATGCTCCTGTGCATGGCCCCTTAGCCTGTCTCCATCCAGGTGGAGAAGCTCTGGTCTGAATCAGGGAGAACATGACTGTGTGCCTCCCTCCCCTGCCTCTGGCCTCCCTAGGTTTCCTGTCTGGCAGACACAAGTGGTCTCATCATGTATAGGGAGACCCCAGCCTCTAGCTGCATCCAGCCAAGACCCTGAGCATCTCCCTGTGCTGACATCCTCTGCCTCAATTGGGATGGGAACCAGGCCCTGGCTCCCCAAACTGGTCCAATTAAAGACAGAGCACGGTTTTTGATGTCAGCCACCTGGGAAATGGGGATGTGGGGTCCAGCTGTCTTTCCAGCCCCCTGTTACATGGACATTTCCAAGTTCAAACAAGGTCCAGCCTCTTTCCTGTGAGTTGTGGGCCCCACATCTGGGGCTGGGGAAGGGAGTGAAAGGAAGGGGTGGGACCCCTTGGAAAAAGATCACAGCTTTGGGGGTGGGAGAGTCTTCTCCCAGAGCCAGGTGGGCAGCACTGCCAAGCAGTCAGAGCCCAGCCTCTGGTGAGGAGTTGAGCTCTGATCCCTCCCCTTCAGATGTCTCTCACTTTCTGAAAAATGAGAAGTCAGTGGTTCCAAGATCAAGAGCATGTTATGGATACTGTGTATTTGCCCCCCAAGAAAATGGCTTAAAACATTTCTGTTAAAGGTTAGAGAATAGAACGTTGGATGCATTTGTAGGGAGGATGCAAGGCTGTCTTAGACATCATTCAGTTGCCTAACTCATTTGAGTTAGCTCAAATGGTGGTTATTGGAAGCAGGCAGGGGAAGCCATGGCTCATCACCAAACAGCTAGTCCCCGTATTTCTCCATGAGTACCACAGCCCCTGGCCTTTTCCCTACTCTCCCCTGCCAGCCCTCCCCATTCCCAGTAGCTCCATAGAGCTGACTATAGCATTCATGGTGTGTCCTCTTACTACCCCACCAAGCCACCTGTAGTAGGCTGAATAGAGCCCCTTCACCTAAAATGCATGTCCACTGGAACCTCAGAATGTGACCTTGTTTGGAAATAGGGCCTCTGCAGATAAAATTATTTAAGATGATGTTTCCTAAGCACATGGGACTCCGCACACCAGGTTATGCTGGGCCCTAAATTCAGTGACTATTGTCTTAAAAGAAGAGGAGAGGACTCAAAGACACAGAGAAAAAGGCACTTGAAGACATGAGAGAAAGCCACATGGAGATGAAAGCAGAGATTGGAGTGATGCAGCTATAAACCAAAAAATGCCAAGGACTGACAGGAGCCACCAGAGGCTGGAAAAGGCAAGAAAGGACTCTTGTCAGTGCTGAGGACAGTGGTGTACACCTGTAATCCCAATGACTCAGCAGGCTGAGGCAGGAGGATCTCAAGTTTAAGACCAGCCTCAGCAACTTAGTGAGGCTCTGCGCAACTTAGTAAGATCCTGTCTCAAAATAAATCATTTTTAAAAAGGGCTGGGAATGGAGCTGGGATTGTGGCTCAGTGGTAGAGCGCTTGCCTTGCATGCATGAGGTACTGGGTCCAATCCTCAGCACCACATAAAAATAATAAATAAATGAAGATTTTTTTTTAAAAAAGGGCTGGGAATGTGGCTCAGTGGTTAAGCACGCCAGTACAAAAAAAACAAAAAAACAAGAAAATTCTTCTCTAGACCCTTCTGAGAAAGTATACCTTGATTCTTTGATACTGGGGATTGAACTCAGGGGCACACGACCACTGAGCCACATCCTCAACCCTATTTTGCACTTTATTTAGAGACAGGGTTGCGTTGAGTTTAGCTCCTCACTTTTGCTGAGGCTGGCTTTGAACTTGCCATCCTCCTGCCTCAGCCTTCTGAGCCACTGGGATTACAGGTGTGTGCCACTGTGCCCGGCTACCTTGATTCTGATACCTTGATTCTGGACTTTGAGCCTCAGAATTGAAGAAAAATTATATATATATTTTTTGTACTGGGGATTGCACCCAGGGACATTTTACCAGTGAGCTATATCCCAGCCCTTTTTATTTTTTATTTTGAAACAGGCCAGCTTCTCCCTAAATTGCTTAGGGCCTCCCATACTTGCTGAAGCTGGCCTTGAACTTGTGATCCTCCTGCCTCAGCCTCCCTTGTTTCTGGGATTGCCAGCATATACCATGGCACTTGGCAAAATTTCTGTTGTCTTATGGCACTGAGTTTGTGGTTATTTGTTACAGCAGCCCTAGGAAACTAGTCAGCCACTCCCTGAAGCTGGATGCCCTTCAGCCTCTGTTTTTCAATTCCAAGGTCCAGGAGAAACAGAACCCACAGTCAGAGTGGCTGAAAAAGGGCAGGGGCACAGGTGTGGGTTTCAGAGTGGCCACTTTCAGCATTCTTGACACCATCCCTTACTCAAACACATCTCAAACTCAGTTTAGAAAGAGCTCTCTCCAGGCAGGCCCGGGAGTGGGCGCCTTCATCACACCTACCAGCCACTAGGTGAAAGACACAGGTAGCTGTAGTCTCCTGAATGGATAAGATGAAGCCAGAAAAAAGTGCCACTCTGTTGGGTTATAGAATCAGGATTCAAGCTGGGCGTGGTGGCTCACGCTTGTAATCCCAGCACTTAGGGAGGCTGAGACAGGAGAATCGCGAGTTCAAAGCCAGCCTCAGCAACGGCGAGGCACTAAGCAACTCAGTGAGACCCTGTCTCTACATAAAACACAAAATAGGGCTGGGGATGTGGCTCAGTGGTCGAGTGCCCCTGAGTTCAATCCCCGGTACCAAAAAAAAAAAAAAAAAAAAAAAAGAATCAGGATTCAAAAAGAATCTTTGCAGGTTACAAAGTTAACAGGATGATGTTAATGAGGATGACGGTAAAGGCCAACATGCGTGGGTTCCAAGAGCTTCTTGTGAGAAAGACCCAAAGGTTTTCTTTGACCAAATGCTAAAAACAACGCAGAGCCCAAGCTCACAAAGAAGCACAGCATTCTTGTCTGAGCTGGAGAGGTGACAGGCATTTGGGGCTCAGAGCAGCCCATACCTAAGAGAGACAGAGAGCACTAACCCCATCAGAGAACCAGGGAGGCAACCTAGCTACCAAACTGGGTTGCATGGGTTGGTGGGTAGAGGAGTCTGCAGTTATGGATCTCCCAGACGTTGAAGGGTTTAGAGGCAGACCTAGCCAACAGCGACAGTCTGGGGCCTATTTCACAAAAGTGGCTGGGGAGGTGGTGTTGGTGCGCCCCGAAACACCATCATCTCGGCTCCAGATCCTTGGACCGCGGTCCTGATGCACATGGACTTTCAAGACCAGCTCATCCTGCAGCTGGGCGGCTCCTAGAGAGCCCTGCATTCAGGCCAGCCTCAGGGGGTCACTTTCACTGCTTCTCACCGCGTGCCCCCGCGCGACAGTCTTGTGTTTGGATGTGTTTAGAGGGGTCTCCCAGGGCGTGGCGCCCTGCGCCCTGCCAACCCAGAGCTGTACTCTTTTGAACCTCTTGCTTGCAGCGGCCCCTTGGGCGTCAGCTGGGAGCTGGGGCTGGGGGCCGGCGGCGGAGGAGGGGGCTGGCGGAGCCGAGCGGCGCGGCCCCAAGTTTATGCTAATCCGCGCAAAGCCCGCCTCCCGCCTCCCCTCCGCGGCCCCAGCCACGAGCAGCGCCGGCCACTCGGCGGGACGCAGCCGCCGCGAAGCGCCAGGCGGCCAAGTGAGCGAGCTCGGAGGGGAGCGAGTGGCGGAGGGACCGGGCGGGCCACAGGAGGGGGCGCGTGGAGCGGCGCAGCGGGCAGACACACACCCGCGGCGGGCAGCGCGCGGGGCCAGGTGGAGACGCGGGGCCGCGATGGGGCACCGTCGCCTGCCGGTCTGGCTGTGCGCTGTCGCGGCGCTGCTCTCGGGGACGCAGGCCAAGGGCACCCCGCTCCTCTCCCGGCCCGCGCCGCCCGGAGCCTCCCGCTACAGCCTCTACACGACGGGATGGCGCCCGCGGCTGCGCCCGGGGCCGCACAAGTAAGCGCGGGCGTGCGGCGGCGGGAATCGGGAGGGATGGGCCCGCGCAGCGCGCCGCCGCTCCCACCTGCCCCGACCCGCGCGGGGGCGTCGAGGCCAGGGCACCCGAGGCCGCGGCGCGAAGGGGGCGGCGCCCCGGGTCGAAGCCTTGCGGGGCGGGCGCCCCACGCTCCGGGAGGCTGCCGGGCTGGCGAGGAAAAATAAGTCGAGGGGGCCTGGTGAGGCGCTGGGATCCTGGCAGTGCCCGCGGAAACCTTTCCAGCGAAGTAACATTTTCCAGCTGCGCTGTGTGCAAACTCCTGGGCGCAGCGGACCAGGTGGAGGGAGCTGCGGAAGGAGCGCGGGGTTTTCCCTGCGCCAAGGCCCCTTGGGAGCCCCGACGTAACTCGGCCACAGAGGTGGTGGGGGCTCCTGAGTGCATGTTCTGGAAGTGGGTGGGGGAGCGTCCACAATGCTAGTTAAATTTGCGAGGTCTTGTATGAGGAGAGTGCCCAGCCCATAGCCAACACTCAGTGGACCTGGGCACATCAAAGCAGGCTTCCTGGAGGAGATGGCATAAGACCTGGTCAGAGCAAGGAAATGGGCAAAGATGGGGGGCTGGAGAGCTGCACGAAGGGAGGAGGGAGAAGCCTGGTCTCAAAGGAGCCACAAAGATGAGATCTCTAAGCCTCAGAGGCCGAGATAAACAGTTTGAAGGAGTTGGAGGGTGGGAAATATGGCAAGGCACTTGAAGAATCTGGGCTAGGTCTGTCCCTGGGTCAGGTAGGGCGCCATCTCTGGTTCCTCGTTCTGTACAGTGCTTAGCCAGTGGCTGGCCAGCCAGCCAGGACAGAGAGATCAGAGAGTCCAGTGGGACTGGGCTCAATGCAGAATATCCTGGATCCCAGGCAAGGGGCAAGGAGAATAAAGACATGGGGTCTGGTCTTCTGCTGAGACCAAAAGGTAGAGAGGTTAGAGGGTAGGTCTTCAGCGGCCTGGCGTTGGCCCTATATTCCAGGGAGGGCGTTTTCCCCTGTAGGGCCCTCTGTGCCTATGTGGTACGCAGGAACGTGACCTGCGTCCTACAGGAAGGAGTGGAGAGCTACGTAAAGGCGGAGTACCGGCAGTGTGGATGGGGCCCCAAGTGTCCTGGCACAGTCACGTGAGTTCACCCCAGGCCCACCCTCTCCAGAGCTCTGGGCACAAGCCCTGGCTCTGCCTTCAGCTGAGAGCAGAGCTGTCTCCATAAGGGGCTGCCGCTCTTTAGATTCCAAAGAGCCCACCTGAGTTCCAGAGTGGTCGTGTCCCAGAGGAGGGGTCGGGGAAGACCCAAAGATTTTGAACCTGTGGCAGGACATCAGTCATGGAGAACAGGGCAAGTTAGAGCCCTGAAACCACAGGGGTGTAAGGTAGGGTGTCCAGGAGCGAAGCAATAGGAGGCTAGAAGGAAGTGGCAGGCAGAGGGTGGGAGGAGGAGGAGAACAGAGGGTCATTCAGGCAACAGTTGATGCCCTAAGGGGCCTGGGCCAAGCCATGGAAGACCGGTATCCATGAGAAGGCTGGCCAGAGATGAGGGTGGAAGCCATCATGCCTGGGCTTAGGCCACACGGGCTTCGTGGGAGGGCCCATGACGTTGCAGATATGATGCACAGGTCTCCTCTTGGAGTTCAAGTGTGCATCTGAAAACATACCTGTGCTCTAGTGTGTCAGTGGGTGAACAGGTACATTGCTGAACAGGAGGGGCCCCTGGTTCGACCTGCCAGTATCCTTCAGCCTTCCCCTCCCTGCTCAGAACCAGAGGTGCCTCCCACCAGCCTCTGTGACCCAGCTGAGTTCCTGGAGTAGGCTGGAGAGGAGTGGAAAGAACTAACAAGAGCTAGTGGGAGCCAGGCATGGCCCCAGGGCAGTGAGAGGGGCTGCTGGCCCCAACTCCAGGGCACACACCTCCAGGGAGGGCTGGGACTTCCTCAGAGTTCCCCAAGATACCACCAAAGCCTGAGTGGGGTTTCTTATGGCAGCATGAGCTAAAGAAGGCCCAGGTGGTCTTGGGAGGGTTGGGGCTAAGTCCTTGCTAGCCTTCTTTCCAAGCAAACAGGAGGAGGAGAGACTTCCACCTACCTGCATTCTCCACTCGGAGCTGCCCCACCACTCCAGCTTTGGTGTTACCTTAAGCACCAAAAAATGAAAACCCCAGGAGTGGCATGGAGGTGGGGAGAAATCCAAACTTTATACAAGTGCCAGGGTGGCCCTCAGTGCCAACTAGAGGTGGGAATCTCAGCTCACAGGTACCCTCTCACCCTCTCTGGCCCAGGTATCGCACAGTGCTCAGACCCAAGTACAAGGTTGGCTACAAGACAGTGACAGACCTCGCCTGGCGCTGCTGTCCTGGCCCCACTGGAGAAGGCTGCCCTCAGCATCTCACGGACCATGGGGCTCACCCACCACATCTGGATTCTGAACCCCACATTCCCTCAGGGCAGCTGGGCCCAGGCCCCAGGCCCTCTTCTTACAGCAGAGCAAGCCCTAATGGTAAGTCTACCTCTGGACATCTTCCAAGGTGATCAGGGTTATTGGGCTCGGTAGAGGGGCAATGGCAATGGTCCAGGCTTGCTGAGCTCTGGCAGGCCTGGGGAGGGTACATCTCGTATTGGGCATGGAAGTGAGCCCTCAGGCCTCACTCTGGACCCCTGCCTTAAAGCCAAGGGAGTTATGCCCAGCCAGAAGGTAGACTTAGAACAGAAAGCTTCTTGGGCTGGGATTATGGCTCAGCGGTAGAGCGCTTGCCTCGCATGCGTGAGGCCCTGGGTTCGATCCTCAGCACCACATACAGAGCAATAAAATAAAGACATTGTGTCCATCTACAAAAAAAAAAAAAAAAATTTAAAAAAAAAAAAAAAAAAGAACAGAAAGCTTCTTGGGTGACTAGGTCAATGATGCTCCTGGAGTCTCTCCTCTTCTTTCCCAGGAAGAAAAGGCCCAGGGCTGTTTGGTGAGAGGCTGGAACGCCTGGAGAGTGATGTCCAGCGCCTGGCCCAAGCATATGGTACTCTCAGTGGCCTGGTGGCCAGCCACGAGGACCCTAACAGGATGATTGGTGGCCCCAGGGTTCCTGCTGCCCCTGTGGGCTTTGGGGTCATCCCTGAGGGGCTTGTGGACTCAGGAGACAGACCCGGAGGATCACTCACACCTCCCCTAGGCGAGATCCTGAGCAAGGTGACAGAAGTGAGCAACACACTGCAAAGCAAGGTGCAGCTGCTGGATGAAGTGCACGGGCTGGCCCTTGGCCATGAGGCCCACCTGCAAAGGCTGCGGGAAGCCCCACCAACCCCGCTGACCTCCCTGGCACTGCTGGAGGAATATGTGGACCAACGGCTACAGCGACTCTGGGGTAGTCTGTTGGATGGCTTTGAGCAGAAGCTGCAAGGTGTCCAGAGTGAGTGTGACCTGCGTGTGCAGGAGGTACGGCGGCAGTGTGAGGAGGGCCAGGCAGCCAGCCAGCGGCTGCACCAAAGCCTTGATGGCCGGGAGCTGGCCCTTCGCCGGGAGCTCTCACAACTGGGCACTAGGCTACAGGGCCTGAACGTAGCTGGCATGGGCAGCTGCTGTGGCCAGCTGGCCTTGATCAGTGCCCGTGTGGACAGCCTCGAGAGTAACCTACAGGCAGTCACCAAGGCCCAAAGGGGTCCTGGCGCCCCTGCCGGGGATGAGCTTGCACACCTCTCCGCTGCTATGCTTGAGGGAGGTGTGGATGGGCTGCTTGAGGGCCTGGAGACCCTCAATGGGACAGAGAATGGAGTGAAAGGCTGCTGTCTGCGGATGGAGACTGGGGGCTGGGGTGTGAGTGGTTTTGGGTCCATGCTGGAAGAGCGTGTGCAGAACCTAGAGGATCGCCTGGCCACACTGACTGGGGAGCTAAGCCATGACAATGCCCCGCCAGGTAGGTCGGCACAGCCCCTTGTGCAGACAGAGCTGGCAGTGCTGGAACAACGGCTGGTCTCCCTAGAGACCTCATGCACCCCCAGTTCCACCTCAGCACTGCTGGACAGCCTCATGGCAGAGGTGAAGGCCTGGCAGGGCCGGAGTGAGGCCCTCCTGCGCCAGGTGGCGAGCCACACAGCTCTGCTCCAGCAGCTCAATGGCACTGTGGCTGAAGTCCAGGGACAGCTGGCAGAAGGGACCAGCAGCTCACTCCAAGGTGAGATCACTCTGCTGAAGGTCAACCTGAACTCTGTGAGCAAATCGCTCACGGGCCTCAGCGACTCAGTCAGCCAGTACTCTGACGCCTTCTTGGCTGCCAACACATCCCTGGATGAGCGGGAACGCAAGGTGGAAGCTGAAGTCCACGCCATCCAGGAGCAGGTCAGCAGCCACGGCTCAAGGCTTCAGGCTGGCCACAGGCAGGTCCTGAACCTGCGAGGAGAGCTGGAGCAGCTCAAGGCCGGTGTGGCCACAGTGGCAGGGGGCCTGAGCCGCTGCCAGGACACAGCCCAGGAACTCCAGCACGCAGTGGGTCACTTTGACCAGCGGGTGGCACAAGTGGAGGGTGCATGTGGGAGGCTGGGCCTGCTGGCTGCCAGCCTGGATGGCTTGCCCGCTGAGCTGCTTAGGTCCAGGGAAGGCCTGTGGGGCCATGTAGACCAACTGAATCGCACGCTGGCCCAGCACACGCAGGACATCGCCCGCCTCCAGGATGACCTGTTGGACTGCCAGGCCCAGCTGGCTGAGCAGGTGAGGCCAGGGCCAGCAAATTAGGCAGGCTGGACAGGGCCTAAGCCCAGATCCCACCAACTCTGGGAACGCTGTCCCAGGGCCCTGCCTTAACCAGCAGCACCTTCCAGCCTCCTCTGTCCAGCCTACATGTCACTTCAGGGGCCACTGGATGAATGGTCTTGGTTCAGCTGTGTACAGCTGTCTTAGCCATCAAAAGCTAGTGCTGCACAACCTGGACAGTTCAGGAGAGTGGTCAAGGCAAGGCCATAAAGCCTGAAGGCCAGACGCACAGCACACATTCCACAGTCTGCAACTCGCTCTTCTGTAGACACACCAGAGTTAGCAGCTGTGCAACTCTGGGCCCCTTCTCAGACAGGGCCCATCCATAGTTCCCTCTGCCTACGAAGAGTAGTTGTAGCTCTAGGGGGCTTCTGTCACTAGTTGTCTTCTTCAGGAAAGTGATGCCCACTGGAACTGTTGTCACACCTGGCAGCTTCACAGATGCTGTTTCTGAACCAAGGACTGGAGGCTCTCAGGAGTTTCCAGCTCCCCACATGTCCTTCAGGACAGAACAGCAGCACAGAGATGCAACCTAAAGTTTTCTTTATTCTTTTTGATCCTCCCTCAAGGTGAGGTCACAGGCAGCTGTAGACTCTCAGAGGGAAGAATTGGATCCAGGCAATCTGTTTGGAGACCATACCCCAATTTATCCCTTTCTTTTCCTTCCCCAAAGAGGTTTTCAGAGCACTCTGGTGCCCCATATGGTCATCTTCATTCCAACTAGGGGAAAAATCCCCTAGGTTAGTACCTCTCCTCCAAGAGTGGCCTTCATGTATGTCAGGGCCTGAAGGAGGCCAGACTCTGAGAGGCAGGCCACAGCTGGAGTTCAAGAGGTTCAGGCCTTGCTTTTAACACATTTGCCAGCCCCTAGCCCTGCCAAATGTTCACAAAGTGGTGAGAAATTCAAAGGACATTTGGAAAAAGCAAGTGGTCCTCAGGTCTGTACATTTCCCAGAGACTCTGGTGCCTGTCTGCTGAGGTTCCTGGACTCAGTTTCCCCCCGAGTAGCATGGGCCTCCTGTACTGTTTGCAGGTCCCCATAGCCCTGCCTTCTGGTTTCTGGACATTCAGTGTAATACCCTCCTCTCTGGCACTGTTGGAAGAGGGCAGATTCTGAATTAAAGCTTTTAGCCAGACCGAGGTGCTTTTTTTCAAAGATAGTCAGCCTCGCATCCCACAGCACATCAGGCAGTGCTCACTCAGCAGCTGCGCACTGAACTGACCAATGAAGGCCAGGGCAGGGTGGTCAGCAAACACCATCTCCCATGGCTGGGTTGGAGGCTGGGTCCTCAGGGAAAGTACTGAGAGGATAAGGGACATGCAGGAGAATGGGGATGGGGCAAGCAGGAGCTATACTCCTTCAGCCCTTAAGTAGCCCCTGAATCCCCTCTCCTTGACTTCAGGCACCATGAACATCCAGGCCTGGGACTGAAATACCAGGGTACCAGTAAAGGGGAAGCAGGGATGCCTGGCTCAAGAGCTGTGGGCAAGAGTAGGGTCATGTAAAAGTCTGGCTTTGGAGGGTCCAGGTCTAGGCCCCTGGAAGGGGCTGAGAGAACACTGTGTTCTTTCCAGATGCCACTTAGTCACCCCTGTTGCTGTCACCTCCCCCGCCCCCCGTGCATATAGGCCTCAAGTCTCAGTGGGGCCTCCCTCTTCTCTGTCCTATCAGGAATTGAGGCAAGGTCTCAGGGTAGCATCAAGGGCATAGAGAAGACAGTAAAGGGCCTAGGTGAGAAACATCTAATTGCTACATCAGGGCCACACTGAAGACTGGAGCAGCTGCCCTACCCACTGCAGCTCAGAGAGAGGGAGGGTCTCTGGTTGCCAGACCACCTACAGCCCTCTTCCCCTACAGCACTGAGCTTCCAACCCCCAACACCCCTAGATACCCTGTCAGTCCTGGGCCAGGCCAGGGAGGAGAGGCCTCCAGAGCAGGTTCAGGCAAGGGTGTCAAAGTCCACAGCAGGCAGGGGCTTCCGCCAGTAGCAGAAATGGCTGTATTCAGGGTTGGCCAGGTCTGTGCAGGCACCACGAACCACAGGTGGGAAGAGGAGCTCCACGACCTCACTGAGCCGCTCGTACCTGTGGATAGAACAGAGGGGGCTTGGGGCCTCAGCAGGACAGGCCTCGGCCCCTCCTAGGGAAGTGGGGGCTCAGCATCCCGCCCAGGATCCCACTGGGGAGGAGGTAAATTTGGGGCCCAGGGAGAGGCCAAGACATGGGGATGCGGCAGAGCAAGGGACACGCTGGCAGGGCCGGGTCTCACGTGGACTTGTGGCTCTTCGTGAGCTCCTGGATAAGCTCGCCCCGGGGATTGACTGTGAAGATTCGAGATTCAGGCAGGCCCACCTGCTGGTAGGCAAAGACGTCCTGTGGAGGACAAGGGCAGTGGAATTGAGGCCACTGGAGCTGGGGAGGTAGGGCCCCCCTGGGGAGGGAGCACACTCACATTGGGCCTGTTCCCAAAGGCAGCATAGAATGGTTGTCCATGGGGCAGAAACAGCTGCTGGATGTCACTCAGGCAGGCGACCTTGAACACCTCTGGCTTCTTCTCAATTACCTCCCTGGGACAGCCGTGGCCACAGACAGGGAAGGAGGCCAAGGAGGGGCAGAAACCAGCGCAGGGGCAGGTGACCGACACCCATGACTGAATGCTGGCCTGGGTTGCACCTGCCCCTCCCACCAAAGGCCTTGGGCTTGTTTTGGGTAGGGTTGGTTACCTGTGGAGGGCTGAGAAGAGGCTGCTGGGAGATAGCAGGATGGGGCCCTTGGGGAGGCCACAGCCACCCTCGCTCACCCACTGCAGGTAGCCCTTGGTAAGGTCAGCCATGCCGATGGCCCGTGCTGAGCAATACAGGAATTTGTACCCATTTCTGGGGGGTGGAGGACAAGGTGGCACAGAGCCATCAGAGACTAGCCACTCCTATCCTGTCCCGCTGGCCTCATCCAGTCCAGCCCAACCCTGGGGTTCAGGCCTGCAAACCCAGAGACCTTTACAGAGGGAGGTGGGAGGACTTAGGGAGAATGGCTAGGCCAGGGCTGAGAAGTGGCCTCAGTGGCTGTCCTAGCTAGAAGGGACATGGACATAGTCCTGAGGCCCGGTGGACCGAGATGGAGGAGGCTTAGCCCCGGCCTAAGGCCAGCAGGTAGACGGCTCACCAGGAGGAGCGTCTCAGTGCTCCTCCCTGTGGGCCCTGTTGTTCCCCAAACCTGGCTTCCCAGGGCAGAGGTCAGGATGGCCTAGGACGTTCTTCCACTCCCTGCCTTAGCCCCAACCCGGCACTCACAGGTGGATTTTATGGTAGAGACTGGTGATGCCCTGATGTGTCCAGTCTTTCCCCAGCTGGGGCAGAATGTGGCCCAGAGCATCTGACCTACAGCCAGGGAAGAAGAGTCCCTCTGAGGCTGTCCCACCTGGCCCTCCTCTCCCATGGGTATAACCTAGCAGGGCCCAGCCCCCAGCCTTGGGATGGCCAACAGGAAAGGAGGGCCTTCCACACTGTCCCCCGCCCCCTACGCAGACCCAACAGAGTCCCCAGGCCCGCCCTCCCCTCCCCCTGGCCAGCTGGGCCTCACTTGGTGATGGTGCCATCAATGTCAGAGATGACCACCCTGTCGTCCCATTTCCACAGGTAGATGGTGGCCTTGCAGCGGCAGGTGCCCTGGTACTGGGTGGTCACACTGAAGACCACATCGTTGGCACCTTCATGAAGGTTCAGGCACCGCTAGGGCCAGGTAAAGGGGGGCGGACTGTGATCCAATACAGCCAGGCATTGTCCACCCCGCTCCAACCTAACTGTGGCCTTTGATCTGCATGGGCTTCTCATTCTCCTCTTCCTCCCAGCTCAGAGACCCTTCCTGAAGACAGCCACATGCAGACACATGCACATGGACAGAGGATACTCATGCTGGCTAGGGCCCTGCATAGCGCTGGGCACAGGAGCCCTGACCTCCCTTTACTCTCTGAGATGAATCTCAGATAAGCCAAGCCCGTGATTTGCCCAGGTCAAGGGTCAGCCCAAGGTTGGGGCTGTTTTGGTGAGGAGAGACCCCACTCCATAGATGGAGTCCTGTGGGGGTCTTCACAGGAAGCCTAATGTACCTGAATCAACATTCCCCTAAAGAGAGACCCAAGCCAGCCAGGCACAGTGGCAAACTCCTGTAATCCCAGCCTCCCAGCAGGCTGAGATGGGAGGATCGAGAGTTCAAAACCAGCTTCAGCAACTTAGCAAGTCCCTAAGCAACTTAGTGAGGCCCTGTCTCAAAATAAAAAATAAAAGGCCTGAGCATGTGGTTTAGTGGTTAAGTACCCCTGGGTTCAATCCCCAGTAGAGCCCCCTCAAAAAAATAAATAAATAAAAAACCCAGGCCTGTATGTGATCCATTGAGAAAAATGGAGGCAACTATTCCCAAAGCCAGTTGGCTGACCCTGAGGTGCAAGTGAGCCTGCACCAGGCTGGTCAGACCCTCGGAGATACCTTTTGACCATGGAGCCACACACAAAGAAAAACATGTTCCTGTTACAGGAGCCACTACTTATAAGCTCAGGAGACCATGTGACTTGAAGGACTGGTATTGCCAAAATCTGAAGGGCTATTATCAGCATCTGATTCCATTAATGTGGCTTCCAAAGGCAAACTTAGAGCCAACCATGTCACTGCAGGTAGATACCTCAGGACATAAAAGAGGACTTTTCCAATCAGAGCATCCCACAGAGAAATGGGCTGGCATGGGAAGAAGTCAGTCTCTGCCTCTGGCCTTTAGGTAGGCTGCCAGTAGATGGATTCTGGCCTTTGGTCACCAGTCTCAGCTCAGCTCTGAGACCCTGGGATGGAATAAGCTCAGCCCTGCTCCTGTTAAAATCACATGGTGTGCATATACTTACGATCTGCTCAGAAGACAGGCGGAGGGACTTCTTATAGGTGAGCATGTAGGCTGGAGTGCAGGGAGGTGGAGAGGGGACCTCGAGGATCACAGGGCTGTCTGGGGCATCATCCTCGCTGCTCAGGACTTCAGTCTTCTCCCTGCATGCAGCACTGGCACTCGGACCACCTCCTCCATGTAGAGGCGCTTCCCTTAAGTAGGTGGCCCTGAGCAGCCTGGAACCTGTCCCTGTCACTGTTGAGGCTGCACCTCCCTCTAGGTGTGGGGTGGTGACAGACACCTGAGTGATGGCTGGCAGTATCCACCCTAGCAGGTGAGAGCAGAGCTGGGCCTAGCCTCAGTGTGTCTCCACTACCAGGACGCAGGGCCTGCTCTGGAGATGCTTATGTGTGTCTTGGGGCTTCTTCCCAGGCCACCCTTCTTTGGCTTCATCCAGCCCATCCTCAGGAGGCTGAGCCACATCAGAGGTGAAGAAAGGAGGCCAGAGCAGCCAGTCCCTGTGGGCGAGGGGAGAGAGAGGCTTCACCCCTCTTCAACATTGCTGCCCCTTATCTGAGCGCCTGTTCCAGCTCCACCATTTCCTGGCTGAGGGACATTTGATGTGTCTCTAGGTCCCAGTTTCCCCATCTGTGAAGTGGGAACATGTCTCAGGAAAAAGAAGTGCTTGGGGAGTGACACAGAACCATGGATGGGGAAGGAGCACTGGCCCCATCCCCAGGCGCCAGCTGCAGAGCCACCAGCAGGTCCCACTCACCCCTGCTGCTCCCTGGCTGTAGTTTTCTCCCTCTGGGCACTGCGCTGTGGGAAGAATATTCATCAGTGGATATAGCCTCTGGCCCTGTGCTGACCCTGCCTCCTGAACCATGACCACCTACCTCCTCAGCTGGGAAGTCCCTGCGGCGCCAGGAAAACCACCACCGCCCACTCTTCCGGGGCATCTTCTCCTTCTCCAGCTTGTCCACGGTACTCTGTGGGCAGATAAAAACCATGGCCATTCTTTCTGTACCCCACAAACCTTCCTTACATTGCCCTTGGGACCCCCACGAGCCCAGAGCCTAGGCCAACTCTTCAGCAAGGTGCTGTCAACATCTGGGGGCTGAGGAACCATGTTCACTTTCCTCCTGAGAAGTGGTGACTCATGGAGCGCTGTATAGGGCCATTCCCATCCCCCAGCCCTGACCCAGCCCAACCACGGCCTGCCCTCCAAGTCTGGTGAGTCAGTCCCCTTACTAGAGGATCAGAAGGTAGAGCTGCTCTGGGAGTTTCTCAAGAACTGGTACGCCACACCTGATGCTACAGAGTGGCAACAGGAAGGACAGTCTATATAGCTAGGACACACTTCAACCTCCAAGACAGACACAGCAACCTCCCAAGGTCAGTGATCATATCCCATGAAGAGCCTC
Organism: Geosciurus inauris; assembly: GCA_004024805.1. Taxonomy (NCBI): domain Eukaryota; kingdom Metazoa; phylum Chordata; class Mammalia; order Rodentia; family Sciuridae; genus Geosciurus; species Geosciurus inauris. The sequence continues at coordinate 50,036 of PVHX01006301.1, read as the reverse complement.
CTTTTCTGTGTGTTCCCATCACTGTCTAATTGGGGAGAAATGACCTGATGAAAAATGCTGCTTAGATCTATGCTAGATAATTCCAGGGAGAGCCCAGACCTAGGCCCGCAAGACACATTAGCATCTTACAGATGCAGAAAAGGGAACCCAAGTCAGAAGAACATGTTAGACCAACTAGCATAACCCCTTTTACTGGGAACAGACTTATGGTGGGGGGGGGGGCTTACAGGGGCATCACATGGTGGATCTGTCTGGGTAAAGCAAAGAGAACCAATGTAGGGAGCAACTTTCTTCCTTTTTGTAGGCTCTGGGTGCTAGCTCAGCCCCAGAGCCAGCCAGAGGATGGAGCCAAGTATCACCAAAGGGAAGCACCAGCTAGCAACATCTGGTTGGTTATGCTCTTTGGACTGTTTAACTGAACCAGAACAATGGGCCAGGCGAGGGGAGGCCCTGAATGACTCCCAGAGAGGCAAGAAGTACAGGCACTGGCTGGCACTGCTCAGGAGAGAATGTCCTGTGAGAGCAAGGGCAGGTGGCCCAGGAAGGGTGGAGGTTCTGGGAAGGAATGACGAGGCTGGGTCCCTTCCTAACTCTAGGCATCTGTACGTGCTGTTCCCTGCCCTGACCTACTCAAGCCCCACTCGTCCTCCTATCTGCCCAGTAGCCCCCACATTCATAGCCCCTCAGAGTACCCTGGATCTCTCCTTTCCAGCATTCAGTTGAGTTTTATGTTCATCTGATGATTCTTTTATCCACTCCATCTTCCTAGAGGGTGGGGACAGTTTCTAATTTGATTCATGACTATGTTCAGTCTGGGCCTGGTCCATCTAGGTACTCAGCATATATGTGCTGATCCTGTCCAGCTTGGAAGGGAAGAGGAAAAGTGGGATCCCCATCACCCAAACCTCATCTTTCAGATCCAAATCCTCCTGTCCAAGGCAAGTCCCAGTCAGAAATGTATCCCCCTCTGGTTTGCCCTGAGCTCCTTGGAAGTAAAGTCCAAACCCAGTAGGATCCAACCTTGCTGGGAAAGGGTGGGGGACTTCTGTCTCCTCTATCAGAATGGGTCTTGCAGTCAGGAGCCACAGGCTCCCAAGTCCATCCTGCTCGCCCTCCACTTCCTTATCAGGGCCTCCTGACCCTGAGCTAGGGTTCCACTGTGCTCTAACCATTACCTCAGGCAAGTTCTTCTGAAAGGCTTGCAGGGAAAGGATCATGGGGGCAGCCACTGCCCAGTTATAGTGCCTGGGGAAACAGAATGGGATGTTGAGGCTGCAGCAGTCTCAGGGTCATGGAAAGTGGGGACCTCAGGCCACCAGCAGCCCCCTGCTGCTTACTTCTCGTTGATTTTCACCACAAGGTTCGGGTCATCCAGGAGTCCGGGATTTTTAGTGAGGTCCTGGTAGGAGACCACATGCTGGTTGAACTTCTCTGGGCACAGAAGTGGAGAGTGAAGGGTGAGGCCAGCATATTCCACGTGACCTACTGCCCACATGTGACTCCAGGCTCCCCACACTCTACCACAGATCTCCTACCAGTTGGTTCTTTGACCTGGCAGGGTTCCTCCCCAGTCACAGGTGTTTTTTTGCACCTGACTCCACCCCAGGAATCAAAGTAAGGGCCATGTGGTAGCCCCTAGCCAGGCACAGTGTCAAGCCTGTGCCTCACAGGACCTAGGAACGCCCAGCTCCTGCTGGTCGGGAATGAGTTCCACAGGGCACGGTCTGACCTAGTCTCACAGCTCTGCTGCCCCACCCAAGGGATCTTCTGTCCCCTCCTGTCCTCTGGGGTCTGTGTAGTCCTCAGAAGGGGCAGGTTGTGGGTGAACATACCTGGGGAGATATCCCGGCTATCAGCCAGTCCACCACAGAGGGATAGTGTTATCGTGTCCATGGAGTCCAGAGTGGATTCTGGCACGTGTTTGCGGTTAGAGTTCCCCAGAAGTTTCTGGCTGCTGGGTTCACTCCACCTCCTGGCCCCCAGCCCACAGTCACTGGGGATGAAGAGTCAATCGTGACATAAATACAGGGAAGGGAGACATGGCTTCTCATACCTCCCTGGCCATTGACAGCAGATCTGTGACCCCACAGGCCCCAGTCCCAAGACACCCTGGCACCCAGATCCCAGGCACCTCTGGGGGAAGTAAAGGGCTGCATTCTCAGAGTTCAGGGAAGACAAGTCCTCCAGGTAGATGTCACTGGGGCCTAGATGCTGGCTTCTCTTCAGGGAGCCTGAGCGCAGAGAAGGGGACACTGAACATGGCTCTGTAGTGAACAGCATGTGCCCCTTGCCCGTGAATGGCCTAAGGCAGTGCTGCCCAACAGAACTTTCTGTGATAGCAGATGCATCCCATGTCTGTACTGTGCCATGTGGTAGCCCCTAGCCAGGCACATGTGGCTGCTGAGTACACTTTATTTTTTTTATTTTTTTGTTTTTTTTTAAATTTTTTTTAGTTGTTGATGGATCTTTATTTTATTCATTTATTATTTATATGTGGTGCTGAGGATCGAACCCAGGGCCTCACGCATACTAGGCAAGCGCCTCTACCACTGAGCTACAGCCCCAGCCCCCTGAATACACTTTAGATGGGGTTAGTGTGGCAGACAAATGGAAGTTTAAATTTTGTTTAATTAATTTAATGTTACATAGCCATACATAAGCCAGTGGCTACTGATTTGGACAGTGCAGGCTCAATGTCCTCCCACCACTCTCGGTAAATCCCAGCTCATAAGCGGAGACTCTGTGCTTGTCCCCTATCCCAACTCTCTCCCGCAGCTTGCTCAAAGCTCCAGCTGCCCTCGTTCCCCTGACATGAAACCTCTCTCCCGCCTTAGCACCCCGATTCATGCTATTCCCTCTGTCTAGAATTCTCCCCTGCTCCTCACCAGGCTGGAGTGTGATCTCCCATCGGCTCCAGAGTCACCAGTTTGGAGAGGCCCTCCCTGCCCTGGCTCCCACCACTCGCTCTGCTGGGTAGCCCACATCACATCTTTTCTGTGCACATCATTCACCTCTCCTCTGCATGGTGAGCCCCATGAGGGCCGGGCCACAGTGCCCGGCTCATCTGGTCCCAAAGGTCCCAAAGCCTACCCAGGGGAAACATGGGGCCAATACTAGGGGTCCCAGCAGCACTCACCTTTTCCCCCGGTGGCCTCTGGCTGCCCAGTGGGAACAGGGCCCTCCAGAGTGGTCCAGCTCCATGATTTGGAGGCAGGAGGGAGGCCTGCATCCCTGGAGCTCTGAGTCTTGGTTTCCTCACTCTCTGGGGTGGGGAGAGGGGGAGCCTCCAGAGTCCCTGTCCATTGGGACTCCACATCAGGCTGAAGCAGGCCAGCCTGGGACCCTGTTTGCAGGATTGGGGATCCTGAAGGGTCTGTGGCAGCCACAGAAGGGGAGGAGGTGCTGGGTACTTCCTGAAGAGGAGAAGTTGCCCCGATGCCACCAGGAGGGAGCACTGAGGACTCAGGCCGTTCAGCTTTGGCCACCTTCAGTCAAACAAATATGGGAAGATATGGGCTGGTGCAGGGCCCACCTTCCATGCCCTAGAAAGCCTGGGGGGAAAGTGGCCCAAGTTTACCCTCCCAATCCCAACCCATAGGGGTCCAGGAGCCTCTGAAAGGCAGGGAGTGGGGTGACATGGAGGAACTTACCTTAGGCAGCCTCCCCCAGGCCCACTGCATGTGGGACTCAGCTCTCAGGGGACTGAGCTCTGGGGCCCGCAGCTCCAGCTCAGAGTCACTCTTAGGGGATGTTAACCCTTCCGGTAAGAGGCTACAGGAAACAAGTACTCAGAGACCCGTCCCCCATCAGCCTGCCACCTCGTCACCCAGTCCAGCCCTGAGAAAAGTATTTGCAACACTTTTATGCCTGTGTGGTATCCAGAATATATGAAGAATATGTCAAGTCTAAGTCATCCCAATCCTCTAAATATATAAAGAACTCGTATAAATCAATAATAAGGCAATTCAGTTTTTGTTTATGGTACTGGGGATTGAACCCAGGGCCTCCCACATGCTCTATCACTGAGCTATATCCTCAGCTCTGTTTTTTTCTTTCTTTCTTTCTTTTTTGCAATTCCTCAAAATAAAGAACACTTCTATTACCCCTCAAAGTTCTTTCCTATTAGCAGTCAGCTGCTCCCTCCCCAACCCAGTTCTTAGATAACCAACCATTGATCTGCTTTCTGCCTCTATAAATTTAGTTTTGCCTATTTTCAAACTTCATATAAACAGAATCATACAAAATGGAACACATTATGTACTAGCAATCTGATAACCACAGTTGATATGCTAAAATAAATCTTACTATCAAAAAGCATTGATTCCCAGTGGCTCAGGAGGCTGAGGTGGGAGGATTCCAAGTTCAAAGCCAGCCTCAATGATTTAGCAAGGCCCTAATGACTGAGTGAGATCCTGCCCCAAAATAAAAATTAAAAAAGGGCTGGGGAAGTGCTCAGCCTTGTTTTCTTATATTTTATTTTGCTAAGTTGCCCTGGCTGGCCTTGAGCTTGCAGTCTTCCTGCCTAAGAGTAACTGGGATTATAGGCATATGCCACTGCACCTGGCTGGAAATCCAATTTTAAAAAAATACAAAAATAAAAAAAGAAAAGGAGGGAAAGATGTGACTGTTTAGTTGGTACTGAGTTTCCGCTTTCTGTGATAAAAAGTTCTAGAACTAGACAGGAGTGACAGTTGCACAATATCACAAATGTACTTAATGCCACTGAATTTTGCACTTTGAATTGGCTAAAATGGTAAATTTTATGCTATTGTATTTTACCACAGTTTTTTAAACTGGCAAAAGACTTGAACACTTTACAGAGAGATACAAATGGCCAATAAACACATGAAATAGATTCTGTGTCATCAGTCATCATAAAGGTATAAAGAAAAACCTCTGACTTCTGGGCCTAAGTCCCAACCTGCGGCCCACCCGGACACTTACCTGGCCTGAGGGGAGCACTCGCCATCAGAGTAGGGGTAGATGTCTTTGGGCTGGGGTGAGGATTCCCCTTCCACTTGAACACTGCTGAGGGACGACAGGGAAATGTTCACTGACAGAGTACGACACTAGAGGCAGGGCATGAAAGCCTAGACCTCAGGGTTTGGAAAGGTAATTAAAGTCCAGACAGGCCAAGGAACTTACCCAGAGTCATATGGCATCAGCAGAGGAAAAAGCATTTGAACCCTAGGTTGGTGTCCCCATACCCCCAACCTCCTCTGGTCCCTACCCACCCTGGGGGCTCTGACCTTGGCTTTTCCAGAGGAGACAGTTCACTCTCAGTGCCTGCCTCTAATTCCTCAGAACTCGAGTCTGCCGCCACCGCATCCTCCTTCCGCCTGGGTTTCCTCCTGCGACGCCTCTTCTTCCGCCCTGCAGGGGCGGAGCCCAGGATGACATGGCCCTCGGGCTCCTCAGCTGTACCGTGCAAGGTGTGGGAGGGGAAACCCGACAGGCCTCCCCAAGGGATGGGTGAGGTACACAGGCGGGGAGGCACATCTTCCTGTGGAACAGACCAAGGTCAGAGCTGAGAGGACTTGAGCCAGGTGGGGGTGTCCTCACCACCCTGTCATCGGAGCCCTGCCTGACACCCTGGCCCCGCCGCAGCAGCATGACCTTGCTGCCACTGCTGGCTGGCTAGAGTTCCCGGATGGCTAGAGTTCCATAACAGAGACAGAGCAGCCCCAATCCCAGGGAGCCACCCGACACCCAAGCAGACCAGGAAAAAACCTGGGTGTTAGCCTGTCCCCTCTGCCAAGTCCGTTACAGTGGACAGCTTCTTCTCCTTTAGGACTCAGCCAGAAGCCATCTCTTCCAGGAAGCTTGTCTTGACTACCCTCAACCCCAGTTCCAGCCCCCTTCACTGCAATGACCACATAGCCCCAGCATTAGTTTAGCCCCAGCATAAGTTCCACACTAGTCTGGAACTTTCTTTAAGGGCAAGGGTCATCCCTTGCCTGAGCCTGCTACATAGTGTCTAGTATACAGTAAGAGCTCAACTAAAGTTTGTCAAGTTCTCACAGCTCAAACTCCTCCCTGGGCTTGTGCTGGCCCCGCCTCCCGCATGCAAAGGCAACTCTTGTTTTCTCCACCCACACACTCCTGTGTGCAGCTTCATGGAGCCAACACCAGACCCAGAACAGGCTGGACCTTGTGCTTTCTGGGCCGCTAGCCTTTCTTCAGTGCCCTCCTCTCCGTCCTGACCAGAGGAGGCCATCCATCCATCCCTCAGGGGCCCAGCTCAGGGGTCCCTCTTCTGAGACCTTCCCCAACTCCCTGGGAAACAGAGTCAGCCCAGCTGGCCCCTTTCTCTGGGCTCCAGTAGCACATCACCAGGGCCAGAGACCAGCCCCAGGGGACTCCGCTGCCTTGCATCTCAGCTGATCGGGAGCTCCCAAGGGCAGGGACAGTGGCAGATCCCCAGGCCCCACCCAGAGGGGGCACCAGTGAAGGGGCAGGGCTGGTACTGATGAGAAAGGCGACTCTCACTTCATCGCTCTCCAGCTCCTGGACAAAGAACGCCTCCCCGCTGTCCCCAAGCTTCATGTGCAAGTCCACCGGCTCCCCGTTGATCTCGATGTCTACCTGCAATGGGGAGTGGTGGGCCTGGGATGTCCAGTCCACACCGCAGGCCCTCACGCCCACCCTCCAGTCTACTGGAGACATGGCTCCTTGCTGCCCCGAGCTCTGCACAGGCTGGAGCTCTCCCCACCCCCTGACCTTGGTATGCCTGGAGGCTTGTTTATCACTTGCTTTTCATGTTCTTCTCTCTCCCACACCCCACAAGAACAGGGCTGCAGTGTCCCAGCCCCCAGGTTGTTGACTGCAGGAACAATGATGAGAATCACCACCAGCTGGGCCTTCCTATGGTGCTCTTGGTAGATTATCTTACCAATTGCCACAACAAACCCTTGCAGTAGCTCCTATCATTATCTCCACTTTATGGATGAAGAAACTGAGGTTTGGGGGTTTAAGTAATTTGTAGGGAAGTGGCCTCACGGCCAGTGATTCTAGAAGCCCCAAAACTCTGAGTCCACCACCCAGCTTCTCAACCTCTGAGGTACACTGTCTCCTACAGATTATAATTTCCTGTCAGCATTCTGGAAAGTTCACAGTTGCCCCATCCAGAAAGGGATTTGGGTCTATCATATGGCTGGCTACTCACACATGGGACCTAGGTGCTAACTCAACTTTCTATCCTGCTGTCCTGAGTCCTGGGAAGAATGTGAGTTTACTAAGATACAGGAACTAATCTCTGAGTATAGCCATATGCCTGGCCCTGAGAAAGCATGTTCAATTCCTATTTACTCCCCCAAGCCACCACTAGGCAGATAAGACCATGTACATCTGTACTGGTGAGGGACTGGGCTGTTAGGTGATTTAGCAAGAACACAGATGAGTTCTCTGCAAGCTAGAGCCAGGTCTGATGGCTGCAAAACCATGGTCTCCCTCACTGAGCTCCTTCTATGGGAAAATGGGAATCATCCCAGACCAAAACCCCCAAGCCAATCTAAAATCCTTCAGTGAAGCCGGGCGTGGTGGCACACACCTGTAATCCCAGCACTTTGGGAGGCTGAGACAGGAGAATCGCGAGTTCAAAGCCAGCCTCAGCAAAGGCAAGGTGCTAAGCAACTCAGTGAGACCCTGTCTCTACATAAAACACAAAATAGGGCTGGAGATGTGGCTCAGAGGTCAAGTACCCCTGAGTTCAACTCCCAGTACCAAAAAAAAAAAAAAATCCTTCGATGAAAACATAGACAAAGGGAAATCTGTCCAGAGGATGGATCTCCACCTAAGGGAGTCCTGGGTCCTCTCCTGGGCCTGCAGTGGCTGCCTTGTCTTAAAACCACCCTCTGTCCTGCAGACACACACAGCGGCCACATTGGTGGCCCAGAGCACTCACCACCTTCTCCCGGGACCTCAGGACGCCCAGCTTGCCAAACCGCACGTGGAAGGGTGAGCACCGGAAGGAGCCGTCCATCTGCTTCACCACCAGCACATCGATGCCACCGCTCAGTGTGGCGGGGTTCAGGCCCCGGTATAGCTCCTTCATTGTCCCAAACACAGTCCCAGCCAGCTGCCCCACGTAGTTCATGGCTGGTATTGGCAGAGAGGCAGTGCTGTGGACCAAGGGCCCCTCTGTGGGGAGGCTTCTGCAGTGAACTGCCCAGATGCCCAGGCTGACGTGGTGTCCTGCCTCAGAGCCGGAGCGCCTCTGCACAGAGGTGACAGCTGCGGGATGGGAGACACTCCCTGGCTGGCCCACCAACCTGCTGTGGGATCCCTGGACAGCTGGCTCCTTTCTCAACTGCCAATCTCCACATCTGTTAGCAACAAGGGCACAGGGTAAGACAATACCTGGGTGCTGGTGCCTCTAAATGCCATGACTCATGATAATGACCATGGGGCTCAATGGGCATGGCTCACTGAATCTTCACAACAACCCCATAAGGCTGGCAGAGCGGGTGTTATTACTCCTGTTTATGGATGAGCCACACGAAGATCAGAGAGGTGGAGTGACTTGTCCAGGGTCTCACACCTACTAAGGAGAAGACCTGGGTTCAAATCTTGTCATGAACCACTGGAATGATCCAGCTGTGAAAACGATGGGGGCAGCCTCATAATAAATCAGGCCCAGGGCCCTGCTGGGTGATGACAGCTGTCTTAAAGGAAGTGGGGAGGAGGGGAGTCTCTGTTTATCTAAGAAATGGGTTCATTTGTCTTGCTGCCTCCTGGTCCTAGGAATTAGAAGGGGCATTTTTTTGGCCATTGTGACTGCCTTCTGGGGGACCAATGGTAGGAACACCTCGAGTACCTAAGACTCTTTTTAGCCTTATTCCTGTGGCCAGATACCCAAGGCAGGGTCTCTCCTATAGCTGGGGCCTTTAAGATCACAAATTCCCACTTCCCTGGTGGGATGCCTGTCCATAGCCCACCCTGCAGGGCAGGCCCACGCCTGACTCCAGAGTCTCCAGACTGTAGTTCTCAGCCCCCCAGCTTCACAACAGGACTTGGCCAGATAGGCCTTCAGACCCATATTCAGGCTCTGGGCCAAAGCTGCTCCTTCCCCCAGCCAGACCGGTCCCTCCAGCTCTCCCACATCAGGCAGGGCTGGGTGAAACAGAAGCAGGAGGCTGTAGCAACACTGGAGAAAAGCCAGGTCTATAATGAGAGTCACCTCCAAGCTGGCATGGTGTCCACCCTAGCAGTGTCAGCTCAGCAGCCCTGCCTTGCTGGCCAGGCCAATGACCTGCTACCTGCCCTCTGGATGCCAGGCCCCAGACTGTCCCACATCCACAGAGTACCTGCCTGTCTTAGACCCTGCACCAGAAACTCTGCCACACAAGATCACCCCTCGAAGAAGCTAAGTGACTTATTCTACCTCTATTCAGCCAATAGGGCATAGATTGTGTGTGTGTGTGTGTGTTGACTCATATCCAGATCTCCTAACTCTATATCATGGGCTCCTTTCAGTCTTGGGTCCCCAAACTACACCACAGTTGTCTGGAGAGAGCAACCCAGCCCACAGCTACCTTTGCACAGTCTTGTAATATCCTGTACTCAAAATGTGGTCCACAGACCAGCAGCATCAGCATCACCTGGGCACTTGTTAGAATGTAAAAACCTGGGCTCAGCTCATCCCTCCTAAGTTTCCATTTGCATTTAAATAAGATCCCCAGGCAGTACCTGTACCCTTTAGTGTTGGAGAACTATCTTGATTTGCACAGTCCACAGCCTGCTCTTGGAAGAGCTTTAATGACAGGATGGACCCCACAGACAGCATTTTGCAGGTAATGCTGCTGTCCTGCCTGTCCTGGGAGGGCAGACCAAGCAGTAGATTCTCTCAGTCTACGTCACAGCTTCACAAATATGAGGCCCATTTGGAACTGCTAAAGCAAAATGGGGTAAAATGAAATTCTTTGGATCCCTAACATGTCATTTAAATTCAACAACTATTTTATCTGCAAGGCACCTGCCGTGCGGCAGGCGAAAAGCTCCGCGATATCAACAGGACTTGCTCCACTTTGGTTTCTTCCCAATACAAAATTCTGTGACTCTAGGTCTGGAGATACAGACAGATTGACAAGCACAGACATCTCTCTGATGATTGAAGGGTTCTAGACTAATGAGCCCAGGAAAAACAGAGGACTCAGAAGCTTCCAGAAATAAAGGAGCAAGCATGGGAGGGGCAGGGCAGAGGTGGGGGCAAAGGTCTGGCCAGCTGGAGGCCTATGCCTGAGCTATGTGCCCCTCAGAGGACAAAAGAGCTGGCGTGGGAAAGGAGGGTGGCAGCTCAGCTTATTCTAGTAGTTTCTCAACTTCAGCAAGACTGCCATTTGGGGCCAGAAATTCTTTGTTGCAGGGAACTGTGCATTGTAGGATATTGAGCAGTATCTCTGGCCTCTACCCATTAGATACTAGTATCTATCATCTCTTCTCCCCCATTCCAGGTTGTGAGAACCAAATTCTCTTGAGACAATGTTAATGTCTCCTGGGGGACAAAAATCATCCCAGATGAGAAGCACTGATCTAGCAGGAAAGAGTTGAATTGCAGAAATGGGCAGGGGGGGGGTGGGGGATGGAGGCTCTTGGACACTACTCGGATCTACCCATGGAGTATTCTCAGGCAAGTAACTTGCTGGCCTCAGTTTGCCTCCTATGAAATAGGCCTCAATTCAGACCCATCTCAGTTTGAATGTCATGGGCATCTAGAATTCTCTCCATTCTGTTTTCCCACATCTACCAGTTTGGGGGCCTCCTGGGCTCCTCTTTTCTGCCTATACTCATCACAGAAGGTACCTTCTTTCCCCAGGGCCCAGCTCTGCCTCTGTGGTCTTCTCCAGACAAGGATCTCTGCTTGGCTCCCCTGTTTTATCCCTTACCCTGTAACTAAAATGTTTTAAAACCAACCACTTCATCCTAATCCCCTGGAAGCTGGTCAACTGAATGCCTTTCAGGACTCATTGATATTCCTCTGGTCCAAGCCCTCTGAATCCTGTCCCCAGGATGTACTGTTCATCCAGCCCCTCCTTCCTTCTCCTGCTGTCCTAGGTCAAGGTTTTATTATCAGATGTTCTAATCATGGACATTATGGGTAAGGAACCATACTGCCTCGGTGCTGATCTCCACACTGGCACTCACTAGCTGTGGCTTTGGGCAAGTCACTTCATTTTCTGAGTCTTAGTTTCAGCCTTTGGAATGGGGATAACATCAGGTATGTGTAATTGATAGATAATTTGTGTAAAACTCTGCTGTGCAATTAATGCCCACGTGTCACCTAGCAGAAGCAGCAGCATCTTTTTTCGGCATCATGACAGTCCCACTCACCCAGGCTGGTTCTGAGGGCACTGCAGTAGGTCAGCTTCTGATGCACTGCTTGCAGTTGAGAGCTGACATATTAACTTGTCATTCAGGTTCCCACTATTTGTAAAAGGAGCAGGTGGGTCCCAGGCAGGCCTCACAGTGTGCCTTAACCAAGGCTCAGATCCCACTCTGGGAATATCAACAGGACTTGCTGGTTAGCCAACAACTCTACCACAGGGAAGCCAGGAAGAAGCTGCCCTTGGTCTGAGCTCTCAGCCCTCCAAGGCTCCCAGATTTGGGTGTGGGAAGGTGTGGTTCTCCACTTAGGACCAGAAGGAGTAGCACTTCTATTGTTCTAGAAGAAAGTGTCACCCCAGCTCCCTAAGATTGCCTCCAGTCTCGAGGCAGGCTGGACAAGGATCAGACCTTGCTTTGCAACTAAGGATACTAGGTACCAGAGAGTGTGGTGTCCTCCTCAAGGCCACAGTCAGCCTGGACAAAACTGGGCCAGCCTGCCTAGGGAGGTTTTCGTATCTCCTCTCCAGATTCCATATTCTAGTTATCTAAGGAGCCCGCAGCGGCTGAGCCAGGGAGAGGGAAGAAATGAGACCGGACCCTCCACCCCTGCGCTCCTGTTTCAGGGCTAGAGGTAGACTCAACACTGCAAACATAAAGGAAGAAGGTCGGATGGCAGGGGAGAAGGACAGCGTGGGAGAGGAGAGGGACATCTCTTTCCCGGCCCAGATTGGGCCCTACCTGGGAAGCTGCTCACTGGACCTGCTGGACCCGGAGCCGCCGCCTCTACCTGTGTGCACAAGCTCAACAGGTGTCCCTGGTCCGCACTCACTAGGCACTTCCGCCTCCTCTAGGACAGGAGATCCCAGCTCCACCCCTTCCACCAACCAGGTGCGGCCGCGCTCAGGCTCCACCCCATCCCGAAAAGACCCTGCCCCTCCCGGTCTCCACGCCCCAGGGCGCCCTTTCGCGGTAGAGGCTGGGGCGGGGTCAGACTTCAGAATCCGCCCCACTCCGGCTCCACCGCCTGGCCCCGCCCCACGCCCTAGAGCTGCTGAATCAAATGTCCCAGTGGCCCGCCGCCACTTGCTCAACCCCCAGGAGCCGCGGAAAAGCCGGAACTTTGGAATCGAGCTGACTTAGGGAGTCCTGGCTTTTTTTTTCAGCTCGCGCTGTGACCTTAGGCAAATTCTTTTCCCAGTATGAGCCCGTTTTCTGCTTTGTCAAAGCGAAAAGTCACCTTGCAGGATTTTCGAGATTACAAGAAATGACTTTGTGAGATGCAAATTTCCTGTCCTAGGGCAGCTATCCCTGACCCGCCTACACCCTCAGTTTAGACAGGGCCCTACTGTCATTTGCTTATATAGCCCACAGTTGTAATTTCATATTAGCTTGAATGACTATTTTTTTTTTTTTAGGTTGGCTTTTTTTTTTTAAATATATATATTTTTTAGTTGTTGATGGATCTTTATTTTATTCATTTATTGTTTATATGTGGTGCTGAGGATCGAACCCAGTGCCTCACGCATGCTAGGCAAGCGCTCTACCACTGAGCTACAGCCCCAGCCCTTGAATGACTATTTAATTAATGTCAGGTGTGTGTGTGTGATGTGCTGGGGCTTGCTTTCTAGGCCAGCGCGTCACTGATCTTCACCCTCAGCCTCTAATGACTGCCTCTCTTTTTAAATTTGAATTCATGAGAGCACGTCGCGTTCCTACTTACGCGCCGACACTCAGTACAGTTCCTGAAGTAAAACAGGCAATGCCTGCTCCTTCTTTCCATCCATTCCACACACTCGTCGAAGGGCAGTGGGCTCAATACCGACACTGGCCAGCAGAGGGCAGACGGTGACTGGCCTTCTCAGCAGCGAAGCTCTCCACTTGGAGGCGCCTAGGGAGGTGGACAGGTAAGCCCAGGTGAGGGCCAGCTGAACTCAGGACCAGGAGATCTGCCGGTTCTTGTGCCACCGGTGAGGCGCGGGCCAGGGAACCGCTTATCCCATGGCACTTATGGTTCGTGGGCTTGCCTGGATCAAAGACCGTTAGGACAACCTGTGAATATGTATGACCCTTGTAAAGAAGATGCTCTGGGGCCGGGGCTGTAGCTCAGTGGTAGAGCACTTGTCTTGCAAATGTGAGGCACTGGGTAAAAATAAAAATAAGTGAATAAAAGCACCACATAAAAATAAGTAAATAAAGCTACTGTATTCATCTACAACTAAAAAATATTTTTTAAAAAATGCTCTGAAAAGTATCAGGTGGTGAAGGACCTTCAAAGAGCAAGGGCACTGAGGAAAGACTTAGAGGGGTGGGACTGCAATGGCAAAAAGCCAGGTGTACAAAAGTACTATGCGGTGAAAAGCAGAAGGCTGCAGCCACTATTCTGTGACCTAAGGTGATAGAACTTATTTGAAAGTTGTCTTTACTTTATTTAGTATTAGTCCTGAACCCAGGCGTGTCTGGCTGCTATCTCAGAAGAGCCCTATTGGAAGCAGAGCAACTTCAAGGTGGCCAGGCGGTCAGTGTCATGCCATAAACATGTTCCTGGCAGTCATATATAATCATTATATGTGACAGAAAAACCCTGGACACCTCAAGAATTTCTCAAAGGAATCTAAGAAGGAAGGAAAGAAAGTTTACAGGTTGAGGCTACAGATGCTAATCTACCTTTGTTTGTTTGCTAATGTACCTTTTTTGAGCCTCGGTTTCATCTGCAAAATGGTATAAAATTTATCTTGCATAATTTTACCGTGAGGATTTACAGGGTAAACTAAATCACTGGTTCTCAGTCTTGACTGTGCATTGGAATCACTGTGCCCTTGACAAAGAAGGATGCACAGGCTACTGGGCTTTGAAAAACTCCCCAGGTCATTATATGTACAGCCAAAGCTGACAACCACTGTACAAAATAAAGTGCTGAACACAGTACAGAGCACATAGTAGGCATTCAGTAATGTTTATCATGTTTAAAAAAATCTTTTAAGCCAGGCACAGTGGCACATGCCTATATTCCCAGCACTTTGGGAGGCTGAGACAGGAGAATCACAAGTTCAAAGCCAGCCTCAGCAAGTAACTGAGTGAGACCCTGTCTCTAAATAAAATACATAATAGGACTGGGGATGTGGCTCAGTGGTCGAGTACCCCTGAGTTCAATCCCTGGTACAAAAAAATCTTTTAGAGGCGGGGTTTCACTGTGTTACCCAGTCTGGCCTGGAACGCCTGGGCTCAAGTGATCTTCCTACATCAGCCTCCCAAGTAGCTGGGACTACACCACCACCACTTTAGTATTTTTTCCCCTTTTCTTTTTCAGTACTGGGTATTGAACTTAGAGATGCTCTGCTATTAAGCTATGCCCCCAGCCCTTTTAAAATTTTATTTTGAGACAGGGTCTTGCCAAATTGCTCAGGCTGACCCTGAACTTGCAATCCTTCTGCCTCAGCCTTCCCAGTAGCTGAGAGTACAGGCTTGTGCCACCACATCTGGTTTCTCATATTTGTAAAGATGGTGCACAAATTGTTTTCATTGTTTTTTGTTAGAGGAAAAAAAATTGATGTAAAGGTTGTTGCAGAAATTGGATTTCCGACAGGCTTGTTTTCGGAACTGTGAATCATCTGGGATTTGGTAGTTATGGAGGAAGGGTGAGGGGTGCAGAGAGGTAGCCTATGGTAGTGTGACTTGTCCTAATGCCCAGCTGAGCTGAAGGAGGCAGTAACTGTCTTGCTCTAGCTTGTAATTTATATCACTATCTCTGATTGTGTATCACGGGTGCTATGTTTGCTCATTTCTGGGGGTAAGGGTGGAGAACATTTTCCCCTCTCCCTGGGTACATGCACTAGGTCAGCCTGTACCACCAGTGGTTGCTGGTTTCTTATTAATCCTAGAGCAGAGGTGGCACATCCTTTTTTATGGAATTTGGTGGCCTGTGTACTTCATTCGTTCATGGATCCAGGGATTATTTACTGTGCCCTGCTACTTTTTTTCTGGATGACCCTGGCATGAGGTGAGTGGACTCTCTCATCTAGGCCTGCAGCTGTGATCATGTGCCGTGAGCATTGACTGGCTGCCAGGAGCAGCTCCTCAGGCCCTCCTGGTGGCCCCATTAAAGGTGGGAATAGATAATAGGAATGTGGGTTGGCTCTCCCTAGCATCAAGGCTTGGGGGTTGGGGGATATCAACTGGCACTGGGCTAGGATTCCTAGATTCAGCAAATAAAAATAAAGGACACTAATTAAATTTGAATTTCAAATACATGACAAGCCAGGCATGGTGGTGCACACCTGTAATCCCAGCACTTTGGGAGGCTGAGACAGGAGAATCACGAGTTCAAAGCCAGCCTCAGCAACAGCGAGGTGCTAATCAACTCAGTGAGACCCTGTCTCTACATAAAACACAAAATAGGGCTGGGGATGTGGCTCAGTGGTCGAGTGCCCCTGAGTTCAATCCCTGGTGCCAAAAAAAAAAAAGACAAATGTTTTTCAGTATAAGTATGTCCCATGCAATATCTGGGACATACTGATACTAACAAGCTGATTCATTATTCATCTGAAATTCAGATTTAATTGGATATCCTTTTTTTGTGTGTTAAAACAGGCAACCCTATGTCTGCTCAAACAGTCAACTCTTCAGCTCATGGAACTTGCTGCTGGCAATAGCTTCTTGCCCAATGTCACCACATGCAGTTTCTATCTGTCACTGCCCAGCTCCAGAACTATACATGGCTCCCAGCTGCTTCCACTCTGTGGCTGCTGTGCTGGGCCTTAGCTCTTTCGGCCAGCCCAGCTGACCTGCTTGGACCCTTTCCCTCTTCTTCTCCCTGTCCGTGTTTTCCCTACTTGCCGTGTCTCCTGTCCACTCCCAGGAGTAATGCTAATGCTAACTGAGCACTTACTGGGTGCAGGTGCCATGCTGAGTTCTTCATCTGCCTTGTCTCATTGGATTCTCACCACAAAGGGGATAGTACTTATCCCCTTTTACCAATGAAAAGACAGATACTCTAAAAGAAGTGATTTATTTTATTTTATTGCAATGCTGGGGGTCAAACACAGGGCCTCACAAATAGTAGAGAAGTGCTCTGCCACTGAGCTGCATTCCTAACCTTGATAGCGATGATTTTTTAAGTGTGGTACCTGGACCTGCAGCAGTAGGAATGCAAATGCTCAGGCCCCACCTCCCACCTCTGGAATCAGAAACTCTGGGGGTGTGGCCAGAAATCTGTATTTCAATAAGCCCCCTCCAGTCCTTCTCCATGCACACTCAGGTGATTCTGATGCTCATTGTAGTTTGAGAACTGCTGCTGTCAGGGACGAAGGGACTTTGGAGTCTCCCACTGGAACAGAGGAATGGAGCGCGGTAGAAGCAGCAGGTAGGTGGTTTACGATTTTACTCATATCATGTCTGTGCCGGGCACTGGACAGGCTGGACATGCTTAAGGGACCCTACACTCTTGTTAGCTGGGAAGAAGGGAAAAACAGATGCCAATGGAACAATTGTGATGCAAGATGATGAGGATGGAGGTAGGGTCAAGTCCAGGAGCCTCCAGAAAGTTTTCCCAAGTAGAGATCTAAGCCTGAAAATTTTTAGGTGGAATAGATAAGACAAGTGGGAACAGTGATGCAGGTGTAGGGACTAGTTTGTTCATAGGCAGTGCAGAGCCATCTGGAAAGTAGTTCAGTAATGGAGAGGCGGTGAAGAGACGTGGGGGCAGGTTAAGTTCCCTGACCTCAGAGCAAAGGAAGAAGCAACTGTAGTGGGTACTGAGATAAAGCTCTCTGGCTTCCAGATGAAGCAAGCACTGGGGGAGATGGAGGATGGGGGGTGAGGAGAGACCCACAGGGTGCCAGGCCTTCCTCTTCCCTAAAATCAGAAGAGCGTTAGCCCTCCAGGGCATCTGCAGAGAATCAGCCCTCAGTTGCATCCCTGTGCAGGTGAGCATGTTCTGAGGCTGGAGCTGCAGAGTGGAAACCTGGCACTTCTATGCTAGGGGAGAGGTGGAGCTGGAGCAGCAATCTGATCATAGGTCCCCTCTTTGAAAGAGTCTGGTGCTGAGCTTCTGGCCTGTTTGCTTTTGCTATAGCAGTGAGGTCACTGAGGCCCTTTTCTCCCACAGTGACCTGCCCTCCAGCCAGGACCTCCTGTTCAGTCTTCTCCTACAGTCTCTTGCCCTCCAGCCAGGAGACGTGCTTTTAGGGACTAGCCCTGGTGTTATCAGGGATCTCCTAGCTGGAGGGCAGGAGACTTCTGATGCCATCTCCCATACCTGCTAAAGAAGACTTTGGTTCTGGGGGAACTAATTTTTCCTGGTCAGATTGCCTGGGAGTGTGGGCTTGGGCTGGGCAGTTCCAGGCTCCAAAAGACTTTTCCCACCCTTCCCAGAAAGACATCAGATTGCTGAGTCTTTTTGGAACTTGTTTGTGATTTCTAGTCTAGAAAGGAATACTGAGAGATCATTAACCACTATATAAAGTGGAGCTGTGTCCTAAAAATGTCTTTGGGACTTACACGTGCCCCACAAATTGACCCTCAGCAAGGGGACTTCCTATTATTGTTTACCTTCTCCCCCGCCTTACACACACGTGGACCATGTCTCATTATGCTTTACAATTCAAAGTGGGTCTAGCATGATGCCTTCCACTTAATTCCACTTTAGGGAATATCCATTTGGGCTGGGCTGTGAACTATGTATAAATGCATAGGAGGGGAATAGGCAGGATTGATGGGCAGAAATGGTGAGTGAAAGCATGGTTCTGGAAAGAGAAAGTGAATGTAAGGAGATCTCTCTGGCTTGAATGTGGGGCCCAACCTTGGCCAATGGGCAAAACTATGGACAAGAATAAATGCTTTGGGAGCAGAGTATAAATTGCATGATTGAATGGTACCATCTCCTTTATGCAGCATTGCATTTTCCAAAAGGCACAACTATCTTTCCAAAAACACTTTTGGGATCCTTGGATTTTCCCAAAGTCTTCTCTTAACTCTTCCTTAAATCATTCTGAAATTCCTGCCCTATTTTTTTTTTTTTTTAAATATTTTTTTAGTTGTAAATGGACACAATGTCTTTATTTTATTGCTTTGTACGTGGTGCTGAGGATCGAACCCAGGGCCTCACGCATGCAAGGCAAGCGCTCTACCGCTGAGCTACAATCCCAGCCCCCCTGCCCTATTAACGTCCTTTTCCAACCCAATGTTGCCAGATCTCATCTGTCAATGCTTTGTGCAATTCTAGCTGTACTCCAATGTCACTTTCATTGGCTTCATAAAATTCTACCTCTTTGGCAAGATTTCCAGTTTTATTTTACACTCTACTTGCATTGTAGTTAGGGGTCAAAGCTATCTGACAGCAGAATGCTATTAAAACCAAAGTCAGAGCCGGGTGCGGTGGCGCATGCCTGTAATCCCAGCACTTTGGGAGGCAGAGACAGGAGAATCGCGAGTTCAAAGCCAGCCTCAGCAACAGCGAGGCGCTAACCAATTCAGTGAGACCCTGTCTCTACATAAAACACAAAATAGGGCTGCGGATGTGGCTCAGTGGTCGAGTGCCCCTGAGTTCAATCCCTGGTACCAAAAAAAACAAAAAACCCCAAAGTCACTTCCTATTACATTTCTGCTCAAGACCCTCCAACGGCTCCCAGTGACCCCCTCTCATACCCCCACTTTTTGTCCTTCTCCCCCATCCTGCCCCCCTCATTTGCTCCGCAGCCATGCTCACCTCTGTATTGGTGCTTCCTCCCTGCAGGATGCTCTTTCCCCAGATGCCCTCATGGCTGGCCCTTCACTGACATGCTCAGTGAAGGCTACCCTGACCACTCCCAGCCACCTTGTTCTGCCCTGGTCCTGTTCACCAGCACTCAACACTTCCTCATTTACTGTCTGATTTGCTTCTTGATGATGTCTTGTGTCTGTCTCCCTCCACAAGAATTCAGGCCCATGAGGACCAGGTGCTTGATCTGTCCTCACTCATCTATCCCAAGACCCATGTCTGGCACATAAGTAGTCTCCAGTTAAGATTAGTCAGTGGATTGCCACATCTTGGATGACCTGGCCTCCACCTTGACGTCTCTGTCCCTTGCTGCTGCCACTGGCCTCTTTCCCCAGGACTCTAGACCCTGCTCTAGGGGGACAGGATTTTTTGCCCCATGTCTACCTGACTCAGGAGGGCCTTCCTAGGATGCCAGTGTGGTGGCTTTGTTGTATCCTTACCAAGTTACCAGCATTGTGTGTATGAAATACTAAATTCTAGTCTTTATTTTTAAGGTGAGAGAGTTACAGAGGAAGGAGTAAGGATAAGGGAGATGAGGGGAGAAGCAATAGTCAGAGTGGACGAGTGGAGAGAAAATATAGTCACAGATTTTCCTGGGGTCCCCACCCTGTCAGCTTTCTAAGCCACTCAGAGCAGCAGCCAGAGTGAGCCAGGGCTGTGCGTCACATATCCTGAGCCGCAAGCCACGTGGCAGAAGCAGACCCGTTGAGTCATGGGACACTCAGCAACACGGCTTTGTAGAGTTTGGTGTGTAGAGTATTTTTGTTTTTTACTGTCCAGCTGTCTGTGTAATGACTTCCTTCCCGTGGCCTTGTTCACTGAGGTGTCCCTGAGTGACCAGCTGAGTCACCGCATTCCATGCTGCTTAAGACACTGGCCCAAGCACCAAGGACCAGCTCCTTCATTAGGTGGGACCCTAGAAGGCTGCCAAAATGTGCCTAGGAAGACTAAAGGCAGAGCTCGCACCTTCAACCTGCACCCCTCCCCAAAAACATGATTTTAAAGAACAAGTAAAAATAGACAAGAAATTCCATCTGTTAAGTCACTAGGCAACGGCCACAGCTCTGTGCCACAGCCTGAAGAATTATTTGTCAGCAACCATGAAGTCAATACTAAATTGAAATGAGGGAAGAACATCAGGAACCAAGGGACACCTTCTCTGTCTTTTTGCAGAGTGAATTTGAGTTTTCAGAAACCTAAATGAAGAGACTGGGAGCTCTCAGGCCCAGATGGTGAGAAAATCAACATGCTCTGCTCCTGTGTAAAATAAGTAGGTAGTTTTTAGTAAAACTAAGTATGCACAGGGCTCAGAGTGGGTGATTGCACTCCTGGATACATACCTGAGAAAGTTTGCCCAGATGCCTAAGAAGACAAGCAGGAGGTCATTTATTATAGTGTTGTTTTGGGGCTAGGGGAACTGGAGGCTAAGGAAACCTGGGGAATGAATTAGCAAAACATTGTGGACATGTATTTTGGAATTCTTCATAGCAGCGAGTAGCTGTGAATTAGATGTACTTACAACATTGTAATATTAAGTGGGGAAAATAGTAAGAGAGATTAAAATTAATTTCCAGATTTACTGAGGTATAATTGATGTAAATAAACCACACATATTCTTCCATATTTTTATTGGTGCATTACAGTTGTACACAATAGTGGGATTTATTATTACATATTCATACATGCACATAGTACAAAAATATAATTTGGCTAATATCATTCCTCATTATTTTCCCTTTCTGTCTTTTCCTCCCGCCCCCTGGTCCTCTCAATTGATCTCTCTCCAATTTTCATTAGATCCCCTACCACCTTTCTTTATTTTTTTTTATTTTTTATTTTTTTTAAACTTTTTTTAGTTGTAGATGGACACAATGTCTTTATTTTATTGGTTTGTATGTGGTGCTGAGGATCGAACCCAGGGCCTCACGCATGCGAGGCAAGCGCTCTACCACTGAGCTACAATCCCAGCCCCCACCTTTCTTTCTTTTTTCCTAACTTTCATATACAAGAGAAAACATACCATCCTTCACCTTCAGAGTTTGGCTTATTTCGCTTAACATAATGTTTTCAATTTCCATCCATTTTCCTGACATAATTTTATTCCTCTTTGTGACTGATTAAAACTCCATTGTGGGGGCTGGGATTGTGGCGCAGTGGTAGCGTGCTCGCCTAGCATGCGTGAGGCACTGGGTTCCATCCTCAGCACCACATAAAAATAAAATAAAGATATTCTGTTTACCTACAACTAAGAAAATAAAAAAATATTTAAAAAAAACTCCATTGTGTATATATGCCACATTTTTTTATCCATTCATCTGTTAATGGACACCAAGGCTGGTTCCATAGTTTCATTATTGTGAATTGTGCCAATATAAATGTGGTAGGGGATGGGATTGTGGCGCAGTGGTGGCGTGCCTGCCTAGCACGCATAAGGCACTGGGTTCGATCCTCAGCACCACATAAAAATAAAATAAAGATATTCTGTCACCTACAACTAAAAAATAAACATTTAAAAAAAAAAATAAAAAAAATAAATGTGGTAGGCCACACATATTTAAAGTATACTATCTCAGTTTTGATATACATAAGTACCTGTGAAACTAGCACCATGATTAAGATAATGAATAGATTTATCATCCCCCAAAGTGTGAAGTACATCTATATGTATTAAAATGGACAGATGTTTAACATGTTAAAAATTTCAGTGGCATGCATACTATCATCCCATGTGTACACAAATAATGTTTAGATACCCCCCAAAACTCTGGAGAAATATATACAAAACTTAATTATGTTTAATTATTGGGAATATTTCTGAAACTACCTGGTCCTACTTGTGTGTGTCTCCTGTCTATCTGGGCATGAATTTTGCTATTGTGCCTAGTACCTCACAACTTGCATGTGCCTCTTGTCTCACATGCCTGACTCTATTGTTCTCTGCCTTTGAAACAGAGAGCTATGTCCATAACTTCCTTGAGCTCATTCACCTCCAGAATCTTTCCAACTAAGAGAGATTTCAGCATGGGGTGGTTTTCTGCAAATGGATACAAAATGGTTATTCCCCAACTTTTTGGGGGGGGGGTACTGGAGATTGAATTCAGGGGTACTTGACCCTTGAGCCACACCCCCAGCCCTATTTTGTGTTTTATGTAGAGACTGGGTCTCACTGAGATGCTTAGCGCCTTGCTGTTGCTGAGGCTGGCTTTGAACTTGCGATTCTCCCTCAGCCTCCCAACGTGCTGGGATTACAGGCTTGTGCCACCGCGCTGGGCTATCCCCAACTTATTATTATGAGATAATTTGTTACCACTCTTCCTGTGTTCATAAGTAAAGGAGTGGTAGGAGATTGTGGGGACAAGGTCATTTTAATATTATCTGGTCATAAAGTATGTGTTCTTTCATATCTGGCTTCTTTGGCTTCACAGTTTTTATAAGATCATTCCATGTTGTTGTGTGCAGTTGAAATTCATTCACTTTTGTTGCTGTATACAGCTTTTCCTTGAATGAATATACCACAGTTTATTTATCCTTTTGCTGAGCATTTGGGTTGTTTTCCAGTTGGGGCTATTATAAATAATGCTGCTACGAACATTCTTGTATATGTCTATATAAGTTTATTTGGCCATACTTTTCTCATGGGTATATGTTTCAAAGTAGAATTTCTGAGTAATGAGATATACCTATGCTTAACAATACAAAACCTGACAAGCTGTTTTCCAAAAATGATTACACAAGTACACTCCTCTCAGCAATGTATAAGAGCTTCCTTTATACATTTACCAACAGTTCTCACCAAAATGGTACTGTCAGGCTTGAAACTTCTAGCCATTTGGTGGGTCTGTAGTAGTTGCTCATTGTAATTCACTTCCTTGACTAATGAGGCTAAACTATTTATAGTTGTGGCTGTTTGGATTTGTGTGTGTGTCAAGAACTTCTTGCCCATTTTTCTATTGGTCTGTCTTTTAATTATTATATGCAGGGGCTGGGATTATTGCGCAGTGGTAGCGTGCTCGCCTAGCACGCGGGAGGCACTGGGTTCGATCCTCAGCACCACATAAAAATAAAATAAAGATATTGTGTCCACCTATAACTAAAAAATAAATATTAAAAAAATTATTATATGCAGATTATTTATAGTCCTTTTAAAAATATATTCTGGATGTAAACCCTTTGTTAGTTATTTGAATTACAAATATTTCTCCTCTGTGGCTTGCCTTGTCTCTGTCTTAATGATGTTTCCTAATGAACAGAAGCTCTTAATTGTGAAAACGTCCAATTTACAAAACTTTCCTATGGTTAGTGCTTTTTCTGTCTTAAGGAAAATTTTCTTGCCTGGAAATCATGAAGATATTATTCTATGTTATCTCCTAAAGTTTTACTGTTTACTTTTCATGTTTAAGCCCAATAGAAATTGGTTTTGTTGTTCATTGAATCAATAAAGTTAAATTGAAACAAGATATCCTATGTACACACTTATTCAATAAATATTGAATATTTTTTTTGTGTCAGGCTGTGTATATATAGCTTCACTTTGAGTATTTAGAACCATAGTTCAACAAAAGTTGTTTTTTGAGTATGGTCTGAGATAGGGTCCCAATGTCATTTTCCTCATGTGGATATTCAAATGACTCAATGCCATTTATTCAAAAGAGAATTTCTGTACACTGTTCTGCAATGCTATCTTTGTCATTAATGTTTGGGAGTTCTGTCTTTTGTTCACTGTTTTTTACCTGCTCTTGTACCAATATACTGTGTGTGTGTGTGTGTGTGTGTGTGTGTGTGTGTGGTGCTGGGGATTGAACCCATGGCCTTGTGTATGTGAGGCAAACACTCTACCAATGGAGCTAAATCCCTAGTACCCATAGTCTTAATAATTAGAGCTTTGTTATCAATTTATTAGTTAATATAGAAAGATTTTCCATTTTGTACTTACCCAAGAGTACTTTGTTCTCTCTTCTAGGATTTCATACAAATAGTAGAATCCACTTGGCAAGTTCCATTTGAACATCAGCTAGGGTTGTTTTGATTGGAGGGAATGATAGCTTTAAAATATTGAGTCTTTCAATCTGTTAACATAGTGTATGTCTCCATTATTTATTCTTTAATATCTATTAAAATGTTCCTGGTTTCCTTCATAGGGGTCTTGTCTTTGTCAGATCCATTCATAGGTACCTGGATTTTTGTTGCTGTTAGTTTCTGCTATTTATTTTGAAAAGCATCCTTTAAAAAATTATTTTGTGACTTTGCTAGAATACAGAAATAAGGTTGATTTTGACGTATTGATTTTGTATCAAATAACCTTGCTAAACTGAGATTCCAATTTTTATCTAGGTTCATTTTTTTTCTACATATACAGTAATATCTACAAATGGCAGTTTTTGTTATTTTCCAATCCATTCTGCTATTTAATTTGCTTTTCTTATTTTATCATACCAATCCAGAGCTCCTGTGCAATGTAGAATAGAAAGTGATGATAATGGATATTTTTGTCTCATTCTCAATTTCAAGGGATGACTTTAATATTTCACCACTGAATATGGTGTTTCTCATTATTTGGGGTATTCACTCCTTTTTAGTCTAAGCTCCTTTTTCATTAATGGAAGTTGTATTTAGTCAAATGTTATATTTGTGTCTCCTAAGGTGATCATATGATTTTTTTTCTAATTTGTTAATGTAGTGAATTGCTTTTTGGATAATTTTAATGTTTGCTTTCCTGGAATAAATGCAATGCTGGACTTGGTTTATTTTCATTTTTTGCATATATATTCATGAATGGCACAGGTCTTGAATTATTCTATTTCATCCTGTTCTTGTCAGCTGCTTCACAAACTTGCTAATACTTGTTATTAGTTTAAAAAAAAATTTTTTTTAATTGCCAATGGATCTTTTTACTTTATGTATTTATTTATATGTGGTGTTCAGAATTGAACTCAGGGCCTCACACATGCCAGGCAAGCACTCTACTACTGAGCCACAACTCTAGCCCTTGTTATTAGTTTTTTTTTTTTTAATATTTTTTTAGTTGCCAATGGATCTTTATTTTATTTATATATATGTGGTGCTGAGAATCGAACCCAGTGCCTCACACATGCAAGGCAAGTGCTCTACCACTGAGCCACAACCCCAGACCCCCTTGTTATTAGTTTTTAACAAATTTTTGAGCAGTTGATTTTTTAAAATGTTAAGCCAATTTGTATACTTGGGATAAGCCACACTTGCTTGTGTTTTGCTATTTATTTATTTGCTTTAAAGATTTTTTTTTGTAGTTGTAGATGGACAGCATGCCTTCATTTTATTTATTTTTATGTGGTACTAAAGATTGAACCCAGTGCCTCACACATGCTAGGCAAATG
Source organism: Geosciurus inauris (assembly GCA_004024805.1). Taxonomy (NCBI): domain Eukaryota; kingdom Metazoa; phylum Chordata; class Mammalia; order Rodentia; family Sciuridae; genus Geosciurus; species Geosciurus inauris. Next base: position 24,608 of record PVHX01006301.1, on the reverse strand, counting down.
CTCTGCTATTGAGCTACAGCCCCATCCCTATTTATTTTATTTATTGCTGAATTTGATTTGTTGACATTTTGTTTAGGATTGTTACATTTATGGGCATAAGACATATTGATCTGTGATATTTTTTCTTACCATGTTCTTGACAAGTTACAGAATCCAGATTGCACTAACCTTACAAAAGAGTTGAGGATTATTTCCTCTTTAGTTTTTGAGAGAATTTGTATAAGATAGGTGTCATTTTCAATGTAAGTATCACAATGTTTCCATTTTATTTTTTTAACCTCTTAAAGTATGTCCCTTATAAACATTAAATAGTTGAGTCTTATTTTTTCCTTTGTTTCAGCATGTCAATTTTTTCTTTTATTTGACTATTTAGTCCATGCATATTTACTGTCATTACAGATATGAGTCCAATTTAATCCATAATCTTTCTACTTACTATCTATTTGTCCTGTTTTCCACCCAGTTTTCTTTTTCTTCCTTCTTTTGGATCAGCTATTTTTCACTATTTTTTTTTTATCTTCTCCATTGGATTAATTGTTTTTCAGTAAAATATGCATAACGTAAAATTTACCATATTTCTTTAAGTACTGGGGATTGAACCCAGGAGTGGTGTACCACTGAGCTACACCCCAAGCCCTTTTTCATTTTCTATTTTGAGACAGGGTCCTGCTAAGTTCCTAAGGCTGGCCTCAAATTTGCAATCCTCCTGCCTCAGCCTCCCAAGCCACTGAGATTACAGGCATGCACCACCATGCCCTGCTCATACTATCCATTTTTTAGTGTACCATTCACTAGTGTTAAGTACACTCACCAATGTGCACAATTCTGGAGATTGTGCAACCAATCTCCAGAATGATTTTCATCCTGCAAAACTGAAACTCTATACCCATTAAACAACAAATCCCCATTCTCCCTTCCCCCACCCCCAGGGAAACTCTCACTCACTTTCTGACTCTGTGAATGGTCTATTTTAGGTACTTTATAGAAATGAAATCATATGGTATTTACTTTTTTTTCTAACTGGTTTATTTAGCTTAGCATAATGTCCTCAAAGTTTATCTCTGTTGTAGCATGTCAAAATTTCATTCCTTTTCAAGGCCACTGTTTTAGTCAGCTTTTTCGCTGCTGTGACTAATCTGACTAGAACAATTTGGGAAGAAAAGTTTATCTGAGGGCTCACGGTTTCAGAGGTTTTAGTCCACAGAAAGCTGGCTCCATTCCTTGGGGCTCAAGGTGAGGCAGAACATCATGGCCGAAGAGTGTGGCAGAGGGAACCAGCTCACCTGGTGATCAGAGAGAGAGGTCTCCACTTGCCAGATACAAATATATACCCCCAAGCCACGCCCCAATTCCCACTTCCTCCAGCCACACCCTTCCACTTCAGTTACCACGGTTAATCCCAATCAGGATTAATTCACTGATTAAGTTAAGGCTATAACCCAATAATTTCTTCTCCAAAACTTCTTGCATTGTCTCACATGTGAACTTTTGGAGGATACCTCACATCCAAACCATAACAGCCACCCAATATTGTGGTATGTATGCACCACATTGTATTTTCTACCCATCTGTCGGTGGATATTTGGGCTTTTTCTACCTTTTGGCTATAGTGAACAGTACTGCTATGAACACAAGTATACAAGTGTCTCGTTGGGATCCTACTTTGGGCCTGGGAGTGATGTATGTATTCTACTCACATTTATTGTCCAAAACATATCACATGGTCTTTCTTACTTTAAGCTATAAGGTAATACAAACCCTATCATGTGCCTACAAAGGGCATATGGCAACCACTCTCAGTTTTTGCCCACTTTTGGTTGGGAAAAGGACAACTACCTATTTTATTATAACCTAAAAAGGGGCTTCCCTTCTGTGCATAAATTAGGAACTCAATAATTATGCCTTGTGTCAATATCAAATGTCTTTCAGAAATGTTGCCACTAAGTGGAACCCATGGTTTTATGAAGGACTTCTATTAAGATACTTCCTCAACCAGAAACAATTTCCCTTTTTCTGGTGATTGTCCACTCCTTGATTCAGAAAGTCCGGGTGAACTTCATGACCTGTAAACTGGCCATGGTTGTTCTAGGGGGAGGGCACCTGACTCAAGTTGGGTCAATTAGACCCTCTTTTCTTTGGGATGGAATAGTTGGGAAGTTTTAGATTCTCCCCATGTAGTTGGAGTTGTACCATATAGTTGGGTATGGTTGGTAGACACATTTCCATTGTGCTATCCGGACACAGAGAAAACAGGCTTGCAGGGAGAGTCCCAGTGTCTCCTCTTTTTCTACTTCCAACCCATGCAGAACCTAGCTGGGTTTTTACCTGGGTCCTCTGAGAGATAAACCCCCTCATAAACAAACAAACAAACCTAAAGTCTCCCTTTATTTTCCTGAAATTAGCCCAGTAGATTACCAGAAATTTCAGCCAGCATACTCCTAACAAATATGTATTCTTTGCCTTTGGACCCTGACACAAAACCTTTACAGGTATACCCCATTCCAGTAAAATAAAAGTCAGGTTGTACTTACATTGCATCAACTATACTTATGGCAGTCTCCTCCCTGCTTGAGAAAGCTAATCAGAATGTGTGAGTGACATCATTATAGGGATCTGCTTAACTTAATTTTTTAAAGAAAAATTTGCCTACTAGGGTAAACATTATTTGGGAAATCCATTCCAATACTGGCATTAAATGTATGGTATTTCGGGGGCTGGGATTGTGGCTCAGTGGTAGAGCGCTTGCCTCGCATGCGTGAGGCACTGGGTTCGATCCTCAGCACCACATAAAAATAAATAAAGATATTGTGTTCATCTACAACTAAAAAAATATTTTAAAAAAATGTATGGTATTTCCTCTGTCTGGAGTCCATTTCTCATCAACTCTTCAGATTCAGCCTCAATGTCACCTCCTCTGGGAAACCTTCCCACACTCCTATAAGCTGTTAGGTTTGCCCTTCATTCTGCTTCTCAAAGCAGTAGGCATAGCTATCTATTGTGAAATACTTTTTCCAGAAGTATTTCTTTACATGTCTGTGGCCTCGTAATACTGAGGTTCCTCAGGGGTTAAGAGAGTACCTGGTTTGTCTCTGTTATCCCCCAGTATGCCCGCCTGGAAACAGGTGCTTGGAAATTTTTGTTAAATGAAGATAAATTGAAGAAACATATTGTATATATGCTCTCATTTGTTCAAAAAATGGTTATTGCGTACCTGATCATACCATGTTCTAGATGTCAGATATGTGCAAAGCAACACTTTTGCCCTCAGGGACATCAGAGATGATATTCACGTCTCAAGCGGGTAGGAGGAAAAGTAAAGCAGGGTGAGAGCCTAGAGTGAGGGGGATTGGGACTTGATATTTTGGTGGTCTAGGAAAGTCTTTCTGGGGAAGTGACTTTTGAGTAGAAATTTGGAATAAGGGCACATGTCTTCTCATATCTGGGGGAAGAAATAACAAAAGCAAAGGTCCTAAGGTAATAGTGAACCTCTATATTCTGAAAGGAGTAGAAAGGAGGCCAGTGTGGCTGGCTGAGGAATGGGAGAGTAGAATGGAAAGAGACGCAATAAAAGGAGTGGGGGAAGGCTAAGTGGGAGAAGGCAGACACATAGGATCTTGGAGGTGCTGGAAGAAAGCATTTTGGCTTTTTCTCTGAATGATACGGGAAACCACTGGATACTTTAGTGGTGGGGGGTGGGGAGAAACATGTTTTGACCTAGGTTTAACAAGATCCCTCAGGCTGCTGTGTCGGGAGCAAGGTGGAATCAGGGAGAACAGGTACGAGGCTATTGCAACATTTTGTGGAAGAGAAGAAGAAAGAATTCTAAAGGTAGAGCTGACATCTTTGCTAGTGGATTACATGTGGATGATAGGAAGAGAGAAGTCAAGGATGGCCACAATGGTTTTAGCCTGTCCCTACAATGCTAGAGTTGACTTAACTGAGGTAGGGAAGATTGTGTACGGAGCAAGTTTGAGTGTTTGGCTCTGGACATGTTAAAGCTTGACACACTGCTCATACGAATAGATTTGCTGGTTTTCTGGATCTGAAGTTCTAATGCAATCTTAATTTAAAATCAGATTTATTTATTGAACACTAAGTACTGTGTGGAAAGCTTTGTATATGCTGTCATTTAATCTTTTCACTCATCCCATCGCTTAGTTACTAATTCTGTCCTTTTATGGATGAGAGATTAACATGTCCGAAGTCAACTCAGCCAATTATTAACCAGTCAGATTAATGCAGATCTGAGATTCCCACAGGGTATGTCAGACTGAAGGGTTGTTATTAATCACAGGCTTCTAAAGGTGGGGACTAAATTTTTGAGCACATTTTCCACAAACTTGGGTTCCATAATAAAAACGTGCCTGGCACTTGTGACAAAAATTCAGAAAAGGGTCCACTGTCATCCCAGACATAAAGGTACTCAGTAGCTACGGATGAAGGACAGCATTATTGGAGCCAATGGAGCTGACGCTTGGAAGCCTAAGTATCTGAAGATAAGAAGCGGTGATCCTAAGTTCGTTTTGGCTATTACTACTTTTTAAGAAAAATAAGATACTAAAACTGCAGTAAAGCCTTGGTGGGGTAAAAGGAAGACCAACTCCCAGGAGACATTGTTGGGAAACATTGCACTGGAAAGAGCGAGGGCGGACATGGTCTAGGGCCCCTGCCCAGTCCACATCCTTTTGAAAGTGTAGCCTCGCTTGGCCTTCCTTAGGTGGTCCTCTAGAAAGACCAGGATATGGAGCACAAAAGCCGGGAACCTCTGAGGCCCGGGCATCCGCCCCCACTCCCGCCTCCCCTGCCTCCACGCGGCCAAGAGCCGGGCGGGAGTCTACGCATGCGCCCGGGGTAAGGTCCGCTTCCCGCGACGTCAGGGGGCTCGCGCCTGCTCGAAAGCCCCACCCCCTTGACGCCTGAGGCGACCTGGGCGGGGGGCACCGGGCCACGCCCCCAGCTGAGTCGAGTGGGACCGAGCGGAGCCGAACGCCTCCGAGCGCCGCCGAGCCGAGCCGAACCGAGTGGCCCGGAGTCGGTTGGTGCAGCTGCGTCCCAGCCGCTCAGCAGTCCGCGGCTCCGGCGTCGCCGCCGCCGCCTCCGCGGGGCCTGCGCCGGCCGCCCGCCCGCCTGCCGGGAGGGAGGGAGGCCCGCAGCGCCGGGAGTGCGGCCCGGCCGCTGGCGCCGCCGCCGCCGCTGCCAGGTGAGCGTCTGTCGAGGCCCGCCGACCCCGTGTGCCCCCGCGACTGTCAGTCCCCAGTGTCTGTGTGTCTCTCTGCCTGTCAGCCTCTGTGTCCGCGCGAGCTCCTTCCCGCCAGGCCTGGCCCCAGCCGGGCCCGCCGGCTCGGTCAGTCCCCTCCGCCCGCTGCCCCCGGTCTTTCTGTCAGCCGCCAGCACCCCCATGCTGGGAGGCTCCGCCCCTTCCCCCCGAAGCCCCGCCCTCACCCATCTGTCATCACCCTCACCTCCAGGCTCCGGCACCCGGGGTCCCTGGGGTCAGCGTGGTCCCAAGGGCCACACAATTGCGAAAGGAGAACAAGGGGGAGGTGGCGAGTAAGTGGGGTGTCTGTGGAGGCGCGCCTGGCGGTGAGAGTGCCTGTCTGAGCGCCGCTTGCTTCCACTCCCGCGGGTGGCTGCCCGCTGCTGGGCTGGACAGCCCATGCCCCTGGTGTAAAGAGCATCAGCTCTGCCAAGGGAGCCACTTGGGGTATAGTAGATCCTGAATCCTGGGGCCGTTGTTTGCCCACGTAAAACACTACACGTGGATCCCAGGTTCCCGGATGCCCTAAACGGCATGTGAGCAGAGTTTGGAGCTTGTTAAGTCTTTCGAGTTTGAGATTTTCATTCAGAGAAACCTGTTGGAAGTGATTGAGGAGTGGGTGGGATGTGGGACTCAGGTGGAAAGTGAGAACTTGCGTCATTTTGAGTTGCATGGTTTGCACTTCTGAGCAGTGACTGCCCAGGGCTTGTGCCTTGCAAAAAAACTATTATGGACTGGGTGGGGGCGGGATACTCCTTTCTGTGTTTATTTATGTCATGTGAACGCGCAGTATGTATTTGAAAATGTTTATTCACGAGGCCATCCACACATTTTCAATTTAAAAATGGATTAGGGCACTTACTATTTATATACATGTTCTTGTGTGTTGTTATCTTGATGTTCTTTATTTGTGGTAACTTAGTATTGCAATATTTCAAAACTAAGAGAATGCGTCCTAAAACAATTGGTATTTTGCCGGATAATTCTCAACCAAGAAGAAAGAGCCAAAACGCACTTCATTAGCTGGAACAACTTATTTGGGCTTAATTTGTTTCTAAGAGACATACAGTGGAAAAATCCAGAGCAGTAAAATAGTATCAAAACGATTTAGAAAATGAATGAAAATGGCCCTTTTGTTGCTGTCTTGGAAAGATGATATCAAAGTTGTTTTAGGGGACAGAGCTACTATGTAATGATAAACATTAACTAAGTTGGTTTTGTGACCTTGATACATTGAGCTACTGGATTTGTGCAGTGGTTCATGACAGGCAAACATTGCATGGGAAGTGTGGTAGTTTTTGGAAAAAATGTTCCCTGTGTTGTTTTTGGTTTTGTTTTTTATATATTGAAGTAAGATTTCAGACTAGGACAGACTTATGGTGGAGTATTTTTTTAAAGATAACATTAAAAATTACAAAGTAATTCATATTTAAGGCAGAAAACTTGAAAAACAAAAATGTAAGAAAAATCTCATAATGCCACAAACTACAATATTTTATCTTTTAGTTTTGTTCCCATATGTATGTATACTTTTCTTGCAAAAATGCTATCAGACTATAAGACTTTTATTGTATGCTTTCCCCTTTTCACATATAAGTACATTATGAGAGCTGGGTCTTGGTTTTATGAGTAGGAAATTGTGTTCCCTTTAAAAAGTAAGTCAGGTTGTGCCAGTTCTCTGCTTAGAGCCCTCTAATAGCTTCTTCTTTTTTTTAAATATTTTTTTTAGTTGTAGATGGACACAATATCTTTATTTTATTTATTTTTATGTGGTGCTGAGGATCGAACCCAGTGCCTCACGCATGCGAGGCAAGCGCTCTACCACTGAGGCACAATCCCAGCCCCCTCTAATAGCTTCTTATCTTAAAATCTGAAGTCCTTTCTGTTGCCTACCAGGCTCCCTACCTCTTGGTCCTGACTTCCAGCCTTGCCAGACTGATTTCTCTGCTGTTCCTTAAACACTTCAAGCAGCTTCTGTCTCAATGCCTTTGCATTTGCTTTTCCTTTTGCTGAGAACTTTGGTCCCTGGATGTTATCTTGATTGACTCTCTTCCTTCTTCAGGTCTCTGCTCAAATGTAATCTTGTCTAGCCTCTTCCTGCTCTATAAAATATATCTCACCCCCGTGTCCTCTTGCCCTGCTTTACTTACCACCACTTATTTGTTTGTTGGTTTATTGTCTCTCTCCCTCATCAACCCAGAAGAGTGGGATTTTTTTCCACTGATGTATTTTCAGAGCCCAGACCTGTACATGGCCTTTTGTAGGTACTTAATATTTGCTGAATGAATGAATGCTCATTATCCATCTGCTCACATGACCTTGCTGCAGGTCTAGATAGCTATATCATTAGGTAAAACAAGTCTCTTTAAAAGCCACATTTCTGTCTTTAGATATATATTCTATGTCTTAGATATATATTCTATTCTTTAGATATATATTCTATTCTGTCTTTAGATATATATATATCTATGTCTTAGATATATATTCATATCTAAGAATTATTTTACAAAATGAGGCTTATGATCGTAAAAAGAGTTATAGTCTTGGCTGGGATTGTAGCTCAGCGGTAGAGCGCTTGCCTCGCATGCGTGGGGCCCTGGGTTCGATCCTTAGCACCACATACAAAGCAATACAATAAAGACATTGTGTCCATCTACTACTAAAAAAATATTTAAAAAAAAAAAAAAAAAAAAAAGAGTTATAGTCTTGATTTAACTTAAACAATTAAGGGAAGGAACATTTTTGGCAAATGTGACTGGGCTTCTTTCTTATGCATTATTCCTTGTGTCACATTGGGAATCTTTGAAAAGTATAAAGTGTCCCAGATATGTTTACAGCTGTGATTTCAACTTGGTAGTTCTAAGCAACAGTATAAGCCTCAAAAGCAGAGTGGGCTTTTTGTGTCAGCAGATACTCAGAGATTTAATTATAGTTTTAATATGTTTTCATTTGGGGAATAGCTGTTATATTTACTTATTTTCTTAGCAGTTCTATCCTTTTCATCTCCCTGCTTATCAGTTTTTGGATGGCCTAGCAGGTATACTTACTTTTTTTTTTTTATTAACTTTTTAAAGTAAATCCTTGGCCTTTTGAACATTGTACATCTCATGTGACTTTTGAACTGTTTGAAAGTACCATTTCATCTTTCAGGATGAAACAACATGTGTAGTAAAACATACAGTTATAATTTTTAATTATAAGGGTGGGAAAAATTGTATCTTGGGGCGGAATTTTTACAGGGAAGATAAAGTGAGTGTAAGTTTTTAAGAGATTTGAACTTTAGGTGGGCTACTTTTAGTGAGTTTTTTAAAAAATATTTTTTAGTTATAGATGGACATGATATCTTTATTTTGTTTATTTTTATGTGGTGCTGAGGATCAAACCCAGTGCCTCACATGTGTGAGGCAAGTGCTCTGCCATTGAGCCACAACCCCAGCCCTTTTAGTGAGTTTTTGAGAGAGAAAAAAGATATTTTGTTTTCAAGGAAAAGGGGTCCCTGGATCATAGTCCAGAGACCTTCGAAACTTTTTTATATTCTAAATATACAAGAATGGTGAGGGAGATAGAATACTAAATGAAATTTTAATTTTTTTAAAGGCCTAAAGGGACTGTGTTAGGAATTTATTTTTATTCCATAGGCATTTGTTGAGGATGTGTTTGGGGCAATTCTTAAGTTTTGTGTGGGTTGCTTAATCATGGTCAGTTATCAGCCTGCTTTCTTATTATTTCTTTCCTCAGTTCCTTCACTTCTCTTGTTATATACTCTCTGATATCCTCCAGTCCCAGGACTTTAATACCCCCCCCTCCCTTCTTGCCCTTTCTCTGGTTCTAGACTTGCGTTTTAAACTACCAGGCCTTCTTGTTGTCTCTTCTTGCTGCCTCACAGTGATCTCAAATTTCACATGTTCAATATTGATCTCGTAACCTCACTCCCAAACTTCCAAATTTGTATTCATCATTCCTGACCACTCATATCTGTCTACCTGCCAGCGTCATTTCTGGCAGCGTCATTCCTGTCTCAGTGTCATTTCTGTCCATTCATTTTCAGGTCAGGTACCTGAAAGTTGTTCTTACTCCTTTTTTCCCCCTATTTTTCCATGTTTCTATTGGTACATTTTAGTTGTACATGATGATGGGTTTTCTTGTTACACATTCGTACATGCACACAATATAACAATATAATCTGGCAAATATTACTCCCCAGTATTTCCTCTTTCTCTCTTCTTCCTTTACTGGTCCCTTTCCTCTATTCTATTGATTTCCCTTCGATTTTCATGAGATCCCTCCACTCTATCTTTTTCTTCATTTTTTCTCTTTAGCTTCCACATATGAGGGAAAATACATGACCCTTGACTTACTGAGTTTGGTTTATTTCACTTAACATAATGATCTCTTAATTTTATCCATTTTCCTGAAAATGACACAATTTCATTTTTTATGGCTGAATAAAACTCTGTTGTGGATATATAGCATGTATATTATCTGTTGATGTAGTTGTCCTTCACTCTTACTCTTCCCTCATCTCATGTCCAGTGCACCAGCATGGCTATCATCCTAGCCTTCAGTATATTTCAGATCCTCCATTCCTCTACTTCCTAATCCAGGTACCCTCTTCTTTTAGCTGAATGAAGGCTGCCACCTCCTAGTTGGTTTCTTGGCTTCACTCTTTTTAAAAAAAATATTGCTTTTTTTAGTTGTATATGGACACAGTACCTTTATTTATTTTTTATGTGGTGCGGAGGATCGAACCCAGCCAGTGCCTCACACGTGCTAGGCAAGCGCTCTACCACTGAGCCACAACCCCCGCCCCTCAGCTAACCATTGTTTGAGACTTACTATGTACCAAATCCACTGCTAAATGCACTCACACATTATGTCTAAATCTTTGGGAGAACTCAAAAGGTGGTGATGATAATTACATTACCATTTCTATTTTTGAGTTGAGAAAGTGGAGTTTAGAATAGTTGACATTTTTAAAGCTACATAACTAATGTAGTGTGAAGTTCAGATTTTAATCCACATGACCTGATTTTTGGACCATCCTTATTCATCACTGCTTTCTGATATGAATATGGGAATGAATGAATGTGAGCATGAATGAATATGGCATATGCTTTGATATTAATGGATCTTCATGTTTGTTTCTAAGCATATATGGGGGCTTTTAAAAAACAAGAATGCTTGCATTAGAGCATTATGTACTTATGGGAAGTTTTTCTTAATAACATTATGTCAAAGCACATAGGTTAGTTTGCTTTCAGGCTCTATTTTAATTTTCTTTGCAACTTTCTAGCTGTTAGTTCTTGGAAAAATTGTCTCTTTTTTTCAAAATTGAAAAAAAAGTTCTTATCTCTTAAGGTCATTGTAAGGAACAGAATTATACACAAAAAATAATCAGTGTTAAATAGAAGGAAAAAAGAAACTTAGGAAAATATTTATAGCCTCATCAATGAATTAGGGTTTTGTTGAATGTATGACAAACAGTAACCTTTTATTTTTTCACTGACCCTGGTTTTGAATTTATAAAAATTGCCAGGGAATTAAATGTTTGGTTTGGGATTTATAATTATTTTATTGATGTATGGCAACTTTGTGTTTGGATTTAAGCTTTTTAAATGTTTGCAAGGTAAAATAGCTTTCTTCTTTTCTTCCTTTAAAACCACCATCTTTAGGATTCCCAGGATAGAGAGATCTTTTAAGAGACTGGACATAGTGTCTTATTTTCCTTTCACTAGAAAGATACCACCATCATACTATTTACTTCAGGAATGCTTACCACCAGGGAGCTTACGTCAGATAACCATGTGAACAGGGCCCAGTTCAGACATGACAGACTTGGCAGTCCTTATGATGGAATATCTTCACAGTCGGATTTTCTGATGGGATGGCTTATGAGCAAGTGCCAGTCTGGTGGCTTTTGTCATCTCTGAAATACAGGGTGAGATTGTCTGCTAATAAGTGGGAAGAGATCAGAGGAAAAATGCGAAATTGTGATGAACCATTGAGGTCAGGAAGAGGAAGACAATGTCACAGATTTACAGGCAATATGAAGGACTCTGTTGGGAGACTATGGACTGATTGGAACATCTGGTTTTAGGAGTAAAGAAAGCATACTGAGGTCTGGGGTTGTGGCTCAGTGGTAGAGCACTTGCTTTGCATGTGTGAGGCCCTGGGTTCGATTCTCAGCACCACATATAAATAAATGAATAAAATAAAGGTCCATCAACAACTAAAAAAATATTTAAAAAAAAAAAAAGCATACTGAGCCAGAGTTGGAGTTTGCTAGGGATGAGTGGCAGAAGGACAATAGATCAGGGAAACAGAGTATTTTTGAGGGAGTGATTAACATAAGAGATGGGGTCTTGGCGAATGAGGAGGAGAAGAGGACCAGAAGTGTTGATGAAGTCAAGGAATGGGTGTATTGGAGTGATGGAGTAATTGGAGGATATGGTTAGAGAGGGATATGTGAGTGGAAGATTTCAGAATTGGAGCAGTTAATTACTGTGCATGACTCTATGTTTCACCACACACTTGAACCACTGAAATGAAATGAACTCGGTGAAGATGACTAAATTGATGAAGTCAAATAACTGAGTGACTAGAGTGTTGTTTGGGTCATCCTTGTGGTCAGAGAAGCCATCAGAAGGATGGCCAGATGTTTGGGGTAAAGAAAAAGAAGGTGGGTCAGTTCTTCAGTGAATTAGGTGGCGTCAGAGGTCCCAGCAATGGAAAGAGGTATTACAGCCAGTCTGTAAGATTCTCAGAGGATTGAGGATATGGAAAAGCATGACCTGTAAGATTTATGGTTGCCAGATCTGTCTGGAAGAAGTTGACCTTGGCCCAGTTTCATTATATTTCTGAAGGAATCCCAATTCAAGTGGGTAGTACTGGTGGCATGTAGAACTGTTTCTAAACAGTGACGAAAGTTATCTGAAGATGTGTTAAAAATAAAGATTTCAGGCTCTATCTCAGGCCCACTGAACTAGAATCTCTAAAGAGAGGAGCCTGAGAATATATATTTAACACCTTCCTCCACATACACTGATTTGGTACTTCTTTTATAATTAGTCAAGTTTGAGGAGTATGTCTGTAGTGATTAAGAACATTGGATCTGGAAGCCAACTGCGTGGGTTTGAAGGAGGTGAGACTGGTAGGAGTAAGCCTTTGCTTATTACTTTTAGTAGCTTGGCTCTCCAGGTCCATCTGGCATCAGAAGTAATGACTTGTCACTCATTGGTTAACAATTTGGATACATTCTGAGAAATGAGTTGTTAGGTGATTTTGTCATCATATGAACATGATAGGGTATGCTTATACAAATCTAGATGGTACTACCTAACACAGACATAGCCTATTGTTCGCAGGCTAGAAACCTGTCTCATATATTACTGTACTGAATATTGTAGGCAGTTGTAAAACAATGGTAAATATTTGTGTTCCTAAATATCTAAATATAGGAAAATATACAGTAAAAACACTAGGCAACAAGAATTTTTCAGTTCCATTATAATCTTATGGGACTGTTATCATATAATGAGGTTCATTTTTGATTAAAACATCAGTATGCAATATGTGACTGTATAGTGATGTGGTGGTAAACAGAAAACCAGAATGATAATGGGATGTATATAGTCTAGATATGAGGTTTAGAAATTGAGGGAAAATGGAGTTCCAAGTTACGTTAGTGAGGTATTTCTGGGTAAGACTAGTCTGCCAAATTAGCTGGCCTATTGACTACGCAACCATCTCATTCCTGAGCACCTTTGTTAGGGATGGTTGGTGATATGGGCAAGAGAGTTCTTTGGGTTGGGGCCATGATAAACTAAAGGATGCAAGCTGCTGTCAGTCTCACTTGCCCTAGCATGGCTAAGCACAAAGAAATTGACAAAGAACCTGTGAAGCCATGCTGAGAGTTGCTCTTCCTGCTCTAGGCCTCTGTGTGCCTCGTTCCTGAGCTTGGCCTGCTGCTTCAAAGCTTCATCTTCCTGCCATAGAGTGAATTCTCTCTTACTGACGTGTGTTCTTCTGGATGAGTCCTCACTCCCTTGGCAGGCCCATTTCTTGCCATCATAGGTTAGCAATGGCTAGGACATCAGGCCATCCTTGCAGATGGTCATTGTTATGCCTGAGACCCTGCATTCAGTTTTCCTTTCCTGGGTTAAGGCTCTGTTTTCACTCTTTTACCTACTCATTCGATTTGATTCTTCAGTTTTCCAGGAAGCTGCAAACATACCACAAGTCGCTTTTTTTTTTAAACCTTTATTTTATTTATTTATGTATTTTTTTTTAATGTGGTGCTGAGGATCCAACCCAGTGCCTCACGCATACAAGGCAAGTGCTCTACCATTGAGCCACAACTTCAGCCCTCCACAAGTCACTTTTTGTGCTGAAATGGGGCCTGGCCCAGATTTCTGATCTTGAAAATCAACATATGTGGTTTAGAAAAGATGACATTTCTTTTTATTTATTCCTGATAATGTCAATAGCATTTGAAAATCCAAGATATTTGGTAATGTTATATGTATCATTTTACTATACAAGAGACTAAAGCCCCTCCAAGAGAATGAATTCAACAATTCACCAAATAGTATGCTTCTTGTATGCCTACTGTGTGCCAGGGACACAGTATGCTAAACCTCAATAGAAAGCAAATCAGATATGGTCTTTCTCTGGCCTCAGGGCATAGTCTGTTGACCTGTCATGGCTAGTGAGCCATGATAGTTTTGTTGAGTGACTGTAGGTCTGGAGACAGAAAGCTTTGGTGTCTCTGCTTACTTTTGCCTTTTTTCAATCATATGAACTTAGGCATTAGCCTCTATTTCCTGTCACCTGAAATGAGAAGGATTTTTCCTCATTTATAACATTTTTATGATACTTAGATGAGACTATATACAAAAGAACTTTGAGAAGGTAAAGTTCTTATATGCAAATATAGTTGAGGATAGTTAACCTTACCTTCTTTTGCAGGAATTGCTAATGGAGAGTTTCCACTACTCTGTAGCTAATGCCATAGTGTGTCCACATGCTATATTTGGACTAAAGACTATTACTATTTTACTAATTCTAATGCTTATTAATACTAAATAAGAAAACCAAGCTGGGCGCAGTGGCACAAGCCTGTAATCCCAGCACTTAGGGAGGCTGAGACAGGAGAATCGCCAGTTCAAAGCCAGCCTCAGCAATGGTGAGGCGCTAAGCAACTCAGTGAGACCCTGTCTCTACATAAAACACAAAATAGGCCTGGGGATGTGGCTCAATGGTCGAGTGCCCCTGAGTTCAATCTCCAGTATCAAAAAAATAAATAAAAAAATAATAATAATTCTGATAATCTAACACATGCATGGTATTATAGTACAGATATTAATGTGGCAATAGTTGTACTAAAATAAAAAGCATTCTTTGTAAATAGAAGGTGATATACTTTTTGCAGGTTTGAACTACAAGGTTCTTTTCTCGTTTTGACCTTTTGTTGTTTTTACGGTTCCTCTTACCTGCATATCACCGAAGAACTAAGATATTTCATTGTAGGTATTTTCTGTAGCAACCAAGACAAGACCCTTAATCTTTAAAAATCTCAGTTTACTTGTAAAATGTGACCTTTTCTTTGCCATTTCAACTTCACAGGGTTGTTGAGACATTCAAAGAAAGTATTGGAACAGATGTGCTTCTATCTGTGTGATGGTCCGCAGTCAGTTATAGGTGTAGTGGTCACATAAATCTGTCAAGGGCTGTCTCTTGATTTATAACATAATCCTTGTTCAAGTCCTAATTTTTCGCTATCATGATTTAGTGCCTTGTCCATCCTATTATCCCATTTCATTTAAGAGCATCTCATTTTATGCCACAATGGCCATAAGCCAATACTGATTGAGCTTCTGTGGTGTGTCATGACTGTATGTGCGAGATGCTGGGGCGCTAGGGGTCAGAGGGTGAGACCCTGTCTCCAGGGTGTCTGTTCAAGTGGGGGATGTGTCTAAGACTGTAACATCAATTCTTGCCTGAATTCTCAGCTGCTGACCTGCTGTACAAATTTCAGATTTATCAGCCCCTACAGTTGCATGAGTCATTTCCTTAACATAAACTTCTTTGTATATATATGTGTATGTATGTATTCATACACACATGCACACAAACACACACATACATATATTGGTGTGTTTTATAACTGGTTTTGTTTCTCTGGAGAATAATGATTGATATAGTACTCAATCAGTGTTTTTATTATCACTGTATAAAGGATAGTAAATAAGCTGCTCATTGTGGTTTTAGCCATGATGAGCTTGAGGTACCCACGGAATCCAGGCTGAAATACCAGAAGGTAAACATTGCTAGCATATGGAGGGCCCATGTGAGTGGTCTGGACTAGAGATATATCGGTATGGGAATCACCAGTGTGTAGCTGTGCCAGTTGAAGCTATGCTTGTGGATGATTTCAAACAGAGATACCTGAGTATATAAGGTAAGAGGAAGTGTAAGAATGAAACCTCAAGATACATCAATTTTTAGGGGGGAGGTGGAGGAAGAAGCCTTTAAAGGAAACCAAGAATGCATAGACACAAGAGGAGGATCAGGAAAGTGGGGACGTGGAAATCAAGGCAGAGGAAAATTTCTAGGAGGAGGGAGTACCAACAGTGTCAAGTGCCATAAAATAAAGGCAAAATTATCCAGTAAATTGAGCTCCTAGGAGATATTGTTTGAGGTGGCTGTTTCAGTGTCCCACATTACAGTGGATGGAAGGGAACTGTGGTGATGAAGTGGAGATGTGTGTTTACTGCTGTTGCTGCTTGAAGCTCAGCCATGAAGTAAGAGGATAAGAAGGGGCTGTGGGCTTCCTGAGGAAGGGATGAGAGACATTATAACCTGTTTAGAGACCAAGAAAAGGAAGATGCAGAATAAAGCACGTTTTATTCCTAGCACTGAAAAAAAAGTGGCAGAGATTCAAGAATAAATGATTGAGCAGGGTCTCTGCTGTGGATGAGGTGACATGCATAGGGGATGGACAGTAGCATTGCCAGAGGAGGTATGCCTTTTCCATTTGATGGTGTGGGAAGAGGTAAGGCTACTTGGGGATACAGAACTCTATAGAAGGTAGGGGGTTAGAAGTTTTGCTCTTGGAAAAGCTTCTGTTTTGTGAAGTAGACCTTTGGCATCAACTGATAGCTGGGGGAGTGGAACAGTATGGTCTTTGAAGACAGTGGAAAGGATATCAATTACACCTGTGGAGCTAGGAAGTAGGAGTCACTTATTGCTCCCCATTATCTATTGGATGAAAATTATATTACACAATCTGGTGATTGTAAAGACCTCCATAGTCTTTTTTATCAGTTCTCCTAAACTACCTATCCTTCTTGTTTTATTCCAGCACTTTTGTACTTCAGGCAAGAGTATCCCTGATGTGGCACTAGAGTGTGGCTTTGAGAGACCAGATACTGTAGCAGAAATACCACAGACTGAGTCAGGAGTCCTGTGGCCCAGTCTTGGCTCCTCCATTTAGTAGTGACTTATATCTCCAAGTCTGTTTCTTCATTTGTAAATCATTTATAAAATAACATCAGTAAATGATGATGAAGTGTGTCAAATGAGAAAACATTTAATGTTCTTTGAAGAAGATAAGTAATATTTAAACAGAGGTATTGTCATAAAGCCATACCTAATCCTAGCTCCGGGCATCATATGTGTGTATGTATGAGATGTGTGTGTGTGTGTGTGTATGTGAAGACAGGTTTTTTTTTAAAATATTTTTTTAGTTGTAGATGGACACAAATATCTTTATTTTATTTATTTTTTTACTGTGGTGCTGAGGATCGAACCCAGTGCCTCACACATGCGAGGCAAGCGCTCTACCACTGAGCCACAACCTCAGCCCTGAAGACAGGTTCTTACTGAGTAGCTGAGGGTCTCACTGAGGTTGAGTCTGGCATCAAACTTGTGATTCTTCTGCCTCAGCTTCCCGAGTCACTGGGATTACAGGTATGTTCCACTGTGCCCAGCATTTCTTACCCTTCTCTCCTGCTATCTAAATTCAGCCTGTATTGCATAGAGAAACACTAGCTACTATAATAGACAAACCCTGCTGAAATCTAAGAGGCCCAAAATAGCAGACACTTCCGTGCTCATTTATAATACAATCAGCTGGGGTAGAGGAGACCTAGTCTCTGAATACAGATCTCTGCTGTATTCAAACCATGGTTTCTAAGGTTGCTCTGGGTGTCAATGGCTGGGCAGCAGGGTGGGGTAAGAGATTGAGCGTGGATGGTTGTGTGAGAGGCTTTTATATACCAGGCCTAGGAAGGGAGCTAGTGAGTAAGGCCACAGAATAGATGGTGAAGAGGCATTCACTGGATGGGAGATGAATTTGGGTATGTGTGGATATTCACACAGAGCAGTGGAATTGGATCTAGGAAGAGTGAAGCAGGACCTGTGCAGCTTTAGGATGAAATGAAGAGGCTACTCCTCCTGCCTTGATGGCCAGGGATTGGGAAGGGCCTAGGACTGGTAAAGGCAAGTGATGTCTGAGGTAGAAGAGAAGTCCCAGGTCAGGGGAGATGTGGGTGAGAACTGTAGTCTTCACCTCCCTTCTGAGGTGAGCTTCCTAACAGTTATGGAGGTAGGTGCCATTTATCTTTTTTAAGTAAAGAAAACTGGCTGGGTGCGGTGGCTCAAGCCTGTAACCCCAGCACTTTGGGAGGCCGAGACAGGAGAATTGTGAGTTCAAAGCCAGCCTCAGCAATGGTGAGGCACTAAGCAACTCAGTGAGACCCTGTCTCTGCATAGAACACAAAATAGGGCTGGGGATGTGGCTCAGTGGTCGAGTACCACTGAGTTCAATCCCTGGTACCAAAAAAAAAAAAAAGAAGAAAGAAAACCGATGACGTGGTGCCTTGACAAAGGCCGTATAACTAATAGGCAGTTGAGGGGCTGGGGTTATGGTGCAGTCATAGTGTGCTCGCCTAGCACGTGTGAGGCACTGGGTTTGATCCTCAGCACCACATAAAAATAAAGATATGCTGTCCCCTACAACTAAAAAATAAATATTAGAAAAATAGGCAGTTGAAAATGATCTAGGACCTAGGTGTTTGGACCTCAAAGTCCTGGGTGATGAAAGCCAGGAAATATCTTACTTGGAGGACTGAAATTCCTGGACTTTGAAGGAGTTGGTGGGAAGTGAACCCCTGGGCATGAGGTGAAAGAGGACCTTTGTGGTGACCTGTTCCTTTGTAGGAAATTGTCCTTTGGCTGCTTGAGTGGGACAGCAAGAGAACAGCATTTCTAGACAGAGGGAGCAGCATGAGCAAAGACCTCAAGGCAGAAATGTGCTTAGGGGGTTCGAGGATTGAAAGAAGGCCAAGCTGGTACATGATAAGCAGGAGGGACAGGTGATGATGAGAAGATGCAAAAGAGTAAAGCAGGACCTAGATTCAAGAACTTACAGACCATGGCAGGGGTTAAGCTTTTATCTTAAGGGCAGCAGGAAGCTATTGTTCATTTTGAGTGGGAGGTAAAAGGGTCTGATTTATAATTTTTAAAAGAAGGAGGACCTGTTGTATGAAGAGTGGGTGGAGGGGAGGTTTGAGTGTAAATTGAATGTAGTGGGTGAGGCAAAAGGAAGAATTCAAGAGGATATGAGAATCTGGAGCTCAGAGTAGAGGTTCAGACTGGAAAATAAAATTTGATCCTGTGTTTCCTGTTAGCTCACTCCCTGGTCTAAGCCAAGCTTTCTGTGAGTAGCTTATCCATGGTCTCTACTTCCTCACCTCCTGCAATTTAACCCACTATGCTTTGGCCTCTGTCATTGCCACTTCCCTGAAATGTCTTGGGCAAAGGGCATCCAAGGTCTTTTTAAAATTTTTTTTTTTTTTTGTAGATGGACACAATGTCTTTATTTTATTGCTCTGTATGTGGTGCTGAGGATCGAACCCAGGGCCTCACGCATGTGAGGCAAGCACTCTACCACTGAGCCACAATCCCAGCCCCCAAGGTCCTTTGTGGTTAGCTAAGACTAGGCCTTTCACTCTTGCCTGACTTGACTTGCGTCCATTCACCCTGTGAGCCATTCCAGCCTTGAAATGCTTTCCTCCTTAGCTCTTCTTTCTCTTTGGCTCCTCATCCTGTGGTTCTTTTCTGGTCTTCAAGTCTTCAGGCCAGCCTTGAAATGACAACATTCTCCAGGCTTCTTACCTTAGTCCTTTTGAGTTTCCTCTGTGTCCCTCTGCATAGAATGAATCCTCTCTCTTCATGAAGCCAGCACCCACTCGCCTTTCCAGCTTCATTGCAGGTGCCTTCTCCAGAAAGCCTTCCCTGACCCCTCAGACTATGAGAGATGCCACTTCTCCTGGGGCATAAATGGACACCTCTATGATAGCATTTAACACCCTGTTTACGTATTTGTCTCCCCAGCTAAGGGTGCTGGAAGGATAGAGTTACAACAAAACATTTGGTGATCTAGGACAAAGAGTGCTTTCTGTAGTTCAGGTGAAAGCCACACTTTATCGTGAAGGTATCTACACCTGATTGTATGTCCTTTAACAGAGCATTCATTTCTCACGGGGTCTGAAGACTGGAATTCAGGTATAATGCCTTCTGTGAACAGAAGTTAATTTAACTCAAAATAATCAGTAATTGTCTTCATCTTCTGAAAGGAAATAAAATGATTTTAAGAATCTGAATTGCTTCACAAGAGCTTCTAAAGACCTGCCTTTCTTGTCTGGTAATTTGGATCTCCACTCCCTCACTCCCATTCCAAAGCCTGTTACATGTGTCTCATATTTAGTGATTTCACAATTCTGAGTTTGACTTTACAATTGTCTCCATGGTGAAGAGCGTTAATGTTCTCCTGTGCTGCATTGTGAGAGCTGTGGAGGGCAGTGCAGAGGCTGAATCAAAGATGAGCGTCTGCCTTTATCTCTTTGCCTCCTGCTGACCAGCTCACAGTGGTGAAGGAAAAGGAAGAGAGGGGTAGAGCCAGTGCACTATACACTTAGGTACACGAGTTACATGTTTGGAATTTTAGTAAGGTTTGAGATGGTTAATGCCACTAAACTCTCACGCTTGTCTTTCAGCTCTTTTTCTACTTTTTGTTTTGTTTTTTTTTAGTTTTTTTTTTTTTTGGTCTTTCAGTTCCAAACCTATTCTATCTTTTTTGGCAGGTGGAACAAAGAAAATAAAATGTTGAATCACTTTCTTCCCAGTAGCTGTTTCTTGTTTTTTTTTTTTTTTTTAATGTTTAGTTTTCTGAGCTTAACAGTAAAAAGTAATGATGTCTTTGACTAAATGAAACTCTAAGCATCATTAGTCAATGCTACAGATTATATTTGTGCATTTTTTTTTTTTTTGTACTGGGGATTGAACTCAGAGGTACTCGACCAGTGAGCCACCTCCCCAGCCCTATTTTGTGTTTTATGTAGAGACAGGGTCTCACTGAGTTGCTTAGCACCTTGCCATTGCTGAGGCTGGCTTTGAACTGGCGATTCTCCTGTCTCAGCCTCCCAAAGTGCAGGGATTACAGGCGTGCATCACCATGCCCGGCTTATTTGTGCATTCTTAATACAGTACTGGGATAATTATTTTTAAGAAAAATTGTGTTAATTATTTATAACTAGAATACCTCTCAAATGGTATAAGAATACTATGTATATGTAACAGTGGACTAAATTTGAGCCTTCATATTACTCTCTTGAGGGTTTACTGCTATCATGTGAGGATTGCTGGTACATATCAGCCACATTCTGTTGATTCCCACATGTTTGTTTATGGTGTCCAAATAAGACATTAGGTTTACAGATGCTGAGATAGGGAATGACCATAGAAGTTTCTAGTGTGCCCACTGGTGAGATGCCAATTCCTCTTCCCATATGGAGGACCTTTTTATTAGCTCAAGAACATTCTTTCTCAAAGGAAACCACACCTGTGTCTTGGGACCTCTGACCCACTGGATGTACATAGTTGAGTCTTTTGCACCATATACAACATACACAACCCTTAAAATACCTACAGAAAGCTGTCATCTTCCCTTTTATCCCAAGTCTTTCTCTTCAGGCTGTGGATCCCTGGTTTCTTCAGATGTAAATTCTCTTTGTTCTACATGTTATGATCCTAATAGGTTAGCCCAAGGTTTCTTTAGCTTTTATTGGTGGCTCAATCCCTTGTTGAATTTACTCTTGATTGAAACCCACCCTCACCGAACTCCACTCAGCTTAGGTTTTCAAATGTCTATTAACAGAATATTTTTATCTCAGTGTTTTTCTAGCATAGTTTTCCTGTTATGTTTTGTTACATTTGGTAATATTGTAATATACTTCCAAACAAAGGTTTTTAAGTCCTGGGTGCCAGAAATGCCAGTGAAACCCTGAAATTTGATTTCCTGCTAAAGGAGACTTAGCCAACTTCAGCTGGATCTGATGACAAGAGCTATCATTGAACTCTCACAGCAAGTCAGCTGCTGTGCCAAGGATGGTTACACATGTCCTTTAGTGTCATATAACAACCCTGTGTAATAATAATATATAATTAATAGTAGTATAATTGGCCTCATTTTAATGAGGAAGAAATGGAGGCTTAGAAAGGTTGGGACTTATTCTACATTTTGTACAGCATGAGCTCTTATATGCTGCTACACTGCTTTCATGTATCTATCTTCTAGGTAAAACTCTGGGTACAACTCCCTTGTTGTATACTCTTCATATAGTATTTAGCTTTCTGGCTTTCTTAATTAAAACATAAATTTTATTTATTTAAATTTTTTTTTAGTTGTTGATGGACCTTTATTTTTATGTGGTGCTGAGAATCGAACTCAGTGCCTCACACATGCTAGGCAAGGACTCTGCTACTGAGCTACAACCCCAGCCCTAAAACATAAATTTTAAAAAGTCAAAAATTTTTTTAACTTACCAGGACACCTAGAAGAACATTGTACATGATGGGTACTGACAGAGCTGAGGGCTTTAGCTCTATCTCTTTAGTAAAAAAGGATTAAATCTCTGAGATCTTTGGTCCTGGGATGACTAGGGCCACCCTAGATTTTGTAAGTGCATCTTACACCAGAAAAAGTCTGCAAAGTCAGTGGGGGAGATTAAACTGGGAAGAGTATTCCCTTTAACTTGCCTTTAGGGAACTTTGAACACAAAATGAGAGAGAGTATGGCTGTTGTAATTAAAGCTAGACTGACAGCCAGAAGTCTGTATTCAGTTCTGGCTTTTTCTTCCACATCTGTCCTCTATAGGCCTCAGTTTCCTCACTTCTTCTGGGAGTTAGGAGGAAGGGCAAGGTATGGGGGTTGGTTACTCTGCATCCTTTTGCACTCTGTCAGAGGTTAAAATAGCCCTAGTCCTTTTGTTTTGGAGAGTCTACTCTTGTGCTGTTTCCAAACATCTTGCTTCACACAGTTGGCACAGTTTGAGGATGGGACATTTGGGAAGCTTCTGTTTCCCTTCCCCAGTTCCTAAGAGGTTGTGCATTGAGCACCATTTTACCTTGAGAGAAAGCTGGGTCTTGTTGACTGAAACTGGACTAGAGATTTAAAATATGGGGATGGCCCTGAGGGTTTAGAGAAAGGTAAGGAGTTCATCTGGAAAATATTAGATGTAAGAACCAAGCAGTTTCATAAAGGGCAGAACTCGTGTGTGTGTGTGTGTAGATTATTTTCATATTGTAGATGTGGAAAACTCGAACCCAGAGCTTTTGGTCCTGAGTCAACTCAGTCCTAGTGATCTTACTGGTGACAGATAGTAGTTAGATAGTACTCATATCTTTCTTTCACTGTAACCTATGCCAGAAAGCTACATTTCATGGCATTGCTTGGAGAACAGGGAAGGACTGTAACAGAGCTGCAGTATATTTTTTTCTTCACATCTATGAACTTGAGAAGAGGAAAAAAACTCAACTTGGCAAGAGTGATGTGAAGTGAGATCAAATAAGGTGAAAAGCAAAATAGAATCCAGAAATTTAGTTTTCCTTTTACCCAAAGTTCATGGGCAGCCGCTGTACAAAGTCCTTTTTAGTTTCCACAAATGTTAAGCACTTTTCATAACATGAATCTCATTATCTTTACTTTTGGTTGTTTATGAACTTAAAGAGCTTTATAAAGGACAAAGAACCAATTGAACATAAAACCAAACTCTGTCACCTTTGCCATTTCATTTTGTGCTAATGTATAAACTGTAGTACTTGTAATAAATTATAATTATTTTGGTTCCTGATACATTCATTATAGAAGTATTTATTGAATAGTCAATAGTGAAAGAAATTTTAAATAAAAACGATCCTAACCTACTAGGAAATAAGCTTTTAATTTTTCTTGTTTTTGTAATTTATGTTCACATACATGATTTTTATTTTATTTTATTTATTTACTGTGGCACTGGGATGGAACCCAGGGCTTCACACATGCTAGGCAAGCATCTGCCATTGAGCTACATTCCCTGTTCTTGTTTTGTTTTATTTTTTGTTGTTTTGAGACAGCATCTTGCTAAGTTGCCCAGGCTGGTCTCGAACTTGAAATCCTCCTACCTCAGCATCCTAAATAGCTGGGTTCATAAGTATGCACCATCATGCCTGGTTCACATGCATGATTTTTACAAGTTTGTACAAGTTTGTGGGGTTTTTTTACTTGTCATTTTGAATATTTTTCCTTGTTGCTATATAACCTGAACAATTATTTATAATAGGTTATTAGTTGACCTTAAACATTCTTCTACTTGTTGGATATTATGTTTTATTATTACTACTCTGCCTCATTCCATAAATTTAAGTAGCAAGGCAGAGATTGGTTGTTTTATTGAACATTCAAGTGGTTTTTATACCATGTTACTTTATAAACATGGTTTATTTGTATTGTCAGACATCTAGTTCCCCCACCCTTTTCTCTTGTTCTTTCTGGATGTTGGAAGGGAATTTTAATTTTTTTAAGATAATTTCAGGAGTGGGATGATAAACAACTCTGAAGCTACATGAAAGAACATGAAAATAGTAGCTTTAGAGGGGTAAGGGTACAATTGAAATGAGTCATTTTGCAGAGTTGCTCAAAATGTTAATGTGGATTTTTATTCAATCTTAGGTTTTAAAAACCATTGCTAAAAGGGAAATTAGACATCATTTACATTTATACACAAAGTTTAGTAGATACCCTAAATTGTGTTTAAGTTTTAAAAAAGTTTTCTAAGCTGAATTAAATGTAGTATATTCTAAACACATCTTATATTAATAATATTGGTCCTAATTACTTTCTAACCCTGGAGTATTAGCATTAGCCTGCTAGTCCTCCCTCTTAACCCACCCTTCCCAACCCTGAGGAGCCCCAGCACTACTGTCCGTTCTCTCAGATACAAAGCTGTAGCCCTCTGCGCAGAAGGGGCTT